>JASCZI010212025.1:0-27166 GCA_036250425.1 Stylosanthes scabra
TATCAAAATATTATTATAATTTGGTTAAAAATATATTATATTTTATATATATGCCGTGTCCCCGTGTCATATAAGAAATTGAGATTGGTGTGTCGGCGTGTCGCGTATCGTGTCGTGTCCCGTGTCCGTGTCCGTGTCCATCCATCATAGGTCCTGAGTAATTAGATGCTTCATTGCACTGATATTATTATTATTATAATTGTTGTTTTTGTTTTGATTTTTCCTATGCATTTCCACAGGTCCAAGGGGTGCGTAGGTGTGTTGAAGAGATTGTGTTCACCTTTACATACCCCAGGCTTGATATGGAGGTTTGTCTGCTATTTGGCTTACTTTCCCATGTACTCTTGTTGATGGTTTTCATATTGGCTTTTGTCAAATACATTCATATTTATTCTTCAGTCCTCACAACACAAATTTTTGCACTTATTTGGTTGGAAGTATTTATATTTTAGGTTTCTAAACATATGAACCATCTGCTTAAAGCTCCCTTCTGTGTGCACCCAAAAACAGGTCTGTTTTCCATATCACCTTTTCTTGATAGAAAGTTGTAGATGTTTCATACAATTGTACTTTTATACGCTTGAGTATATAATACTTCATCTTTAATTGTTAATTTCTATGAGAATGTTAAAAGAGAAATTGTATCCTCCTCTTTTTTTGGGTAGATAGTGCATCATCCCTTTGAAAAATAGGGATAAGTTGTTAGTTAGTCAGGTCTTATAACATGCTGTTGGCTATTTCTTATTGTAGGCCGTGTTTGTGTCCCCATTGACCCAAATAACTGTGAAGAATTTGATCCAACCGCGGTACCAACCCTTATACAGGTACAACTATAATGGTTGTCTTCTTCCTTAACTAAAATATGCACAACTACAATGATGATCTTCTTCCTTAACTAACATATTCATACCGGGAAAGGAGTGATGGAACTTACTTGGTCAACTATGTGCATAACTTAAAATATGAGGAATATTCTATAAATAGTTTACACCTGTGTTTGGAAGAGAGACAGAGACTAAAAAGCAAATGCTTCAACTTAATCACGTGACTCTATTTGGATGATGCATGTTTTATATTTGTGAAAATTTCAAAATTGCAGCTTTTGGAAGAGCTTAATAGGGAGGGATTCAGATCTGATGTTGAAGGAGGTATGTTTAGGTTTCTTTTTGGTAGAATTTTTGCATGTCATGACAATAATCTACTATCACATAATTAAAATAATTAGTTAGCCATGCATATAACTATTGTTCTAGTCTTAAATCTTGTTCAAGAATCAAGATTTCCCTACTAATGGATTTCTTTACCTTGACTTATGGAAGAATGGAATAAAACTTCACTAGGAAATGCCATCAAGCTCTTTAGGTCATCCTTCCTACAGCCATTACTAAAAACTTGCAAGGTATGAATCAGTTCTTTCACTCTCTTTAAGTATTACCTTTTTCTTGTGTGCATTGTCGTGCATTGGTTTATGCTGCATTGCTGCTAACTGAAATATAATGTACAGGAGGAAATGGAAAGCTCCTATAATGCGAAATTGCAACAGTCGAAGAATCTCCTTAGTTGGTAGTCTCACTTCCATGATTGGCCATGTTTCTTTTGGAAGATCATTTGATCAACTAATTCTTGAGGACATATAAGCTATAACACGATCAGTGATAAATTATGTAATATGTATAGTTGTTGAATTTCGATATTTTAATGTTTAGCTTCATAGAATAGGAGATTGTAAGGACTTAATCTTTGGGTGCTTCATCATATGAACGTATGTAAGGGGTTTTGGGTTTCAGGTGTATGATGTAATGTATAACTTAATTACAAGTTACAATAGAGATGCTTGCATGAACTATGCTAGTTTCTTTTGTAGTTGGTGTCTTTGAATTAGTACATTCACACACAGAGTTTGCTTTTTGTTCATGCCCGTTCTACAGAGGTAAAAAAATAATCTTATGACGGCTTGACGAACCTGGTGTTGTATCACGTGGTAGACTATGTTTGATCCTTGAAAAATTGTAGCCATGGACTTGTAAGTCCAAACAGAATAAGATAGAAGACTCCTAGAACTAGAAGAATGAAAATGTGTCTAGCTTTGTAATTTTTGAGAGACTTATCATACATCTTTTTTTCCAAGGACTTGTTTTTTTTTTTTTTTTGGTGACTATTCCAAGGACTTGTTTGTAATTCTGTAATTCTATCACAATTTTTTTCAAATAAATATTTTATTTTATTCATCCTACATTCCTACGATATTCCAATCACCTCTTAGAATTTGAGGAAGAATTTTATTAACGAAAAGAATGGAAGTAATAATTATTTTAAGATTTCAACCTAATTACTCAATAGAGAGGAAAGTACTGTTTTGGTCTACTTTATCTTACTTAATATTTTTCATCCTCATAATTTTTTTTGGAAAGCATAGGTAATAAATAATTTTTAAATCAATAAATCAGCCAATAAAAAATATAATATCCATAACTATTATTTATAGAACATAAATAAAACATCTAATTTAAATTGTTGATTGATGTTGATGTTGGCTGAATTTTTATTGGTTACCTAGCATTACTCTTTTTTTTTTTATGTAAAACAAAATTTGAGTAAACATTTGAATTGATTTTAAAAAATTATTCCTATATTCTTGTATTATTTTGAAAGAAGACTAATTTGTTTTATAATAATTTTTAGAATTTAATTGTTTTATAATAAAATATGTTAAGCATTTATTTATCTAATATATTAAAAAAATAAATTAAAAAAATAAAAAATTAATTTCTAAATAATTCTAAAAAAGTTTTAACGGATAAAAATTATTAAAAACCAAAATACCTTATCTAAAATTCACCAAGAATTCGATATGCGTATTCAAAAACGATTTAAACTCCCTAGGCAACAAAGTATGAAAATATTCCAAATAATATTACATCACTAGAAAAATATAGTAATTAAAATATAAAAACATTCCAAATAATAATTATTAATAATTATCACACCCACAGAAAATTCTTTTACTACTAGTTTTCTGAAAAAAAAAAAAAAAATTGTCTTGTGTAGGTGGGTTGGTGTGAGAAAGAGGTATTGGAGATTTCCATTTTCCACCCCTCACCAACCCCAATTACAATCATCAACCAAAAACCCAACCAACGCCAACAAAAAGTTTCTACTACTTAGTCCTCACCAACCACTCTCCAAATCCCTTCATTCAAAATTTGAAAGCCTCTCCCTCAGCCATTGGATTAACAAGTAATTATTTTATTTCCCCATATTCTTCTTTTCTCAACCTTTTCTTCTTCTTTCCTTTCCAACGCTCATAGCATAGTGTATCATTATTACAACCGTTTTCTTCTTTCTTTCTTTCCTTCGGTAGGCACACGCCCCCAATAACAACAACAACACTAATGGGTAAGGTTTTTACTTTGGCTGATGTTTCTTCTCACAACCACCGCAAAGATTGCTGGCTCGTCATTCATGGCAAGGTAAATTTTTTGCATAGGTGTAAACTTGGTTCGGTTATCGCTTTTGAATCCAAAGATGATGTCTTTTTTGGTTTCTCCTTCCTGGGTGTTTGATATTATCAGTATTCATTTTGTGATTCTTGTGTTTTGTGTTGAATTGGGGGGATTCACTTGGAATGGGAATCACGGATTCATAGTAGATTAGGTTCAGTCGCTTTTATTATCCCGAAAGTGAAACTTTTTTATTTTCAAAGAGATTCTAAATTTCTAATGTTATTTGTTTTTACTATCTGATTTGATTTTACTTGAATTGACTTGACCATAGGAGATTCAGTTTGACTAAGAGAGATTCGCATTGTTTTTTGGAATTCTTTTTGTTGGAAACTTATATTGAGGACTGGGATTTGTTAGATCTATTTAATTGATGAAGTTTGTTCTTAACTTCTAATTGATCCCATTCTACATGTTATGCTCATGATGGATTTGGTGGCTGGAAACGTGTTAAATGTGCTTTTTTAACATTGACTTGATTTTACTGCCCCTTGACATTGTCTTTTTTGCATGTCTTGATTATCTGATTTCAGTTTCTTTAGATCATAGATCAAGGTGTTATCATTTTTACTCAGTTTATGTGCCTTTTGGGTTTAAAATCCTTCATTGTGTCATTTCTGGAATTGAGCATTTCATTTCAGATAATTTGGTGAGATCTGGTGTTTTGTCAGTATAAATAAGAATCTTAAAATTGCAAAGTGCTATCTTGGATCTTAGTTTATTTAGATCTATGTTCTGATTTGGTGGCTTCTTGAGAATTTGTTCCTTTTTACTTATTACTTTGGCTCTTTTGAAACAGGTTTATGATGTGACCAAGTTCTTAGAGGACCACCCTGGTGGGGATGAGGTCCTGTTGTCTTCCACAGGTACCGAATTTGTTTTATATCGGTTTTGTGACATCGTTCGATCTTATATAGCTAACCTTATTTAGTGAGACACTGACGACGCTGATTTAAACTCTAACCATGAAAGATTGTCTCTAGTTGACAAAACTACCCAAATCTTAAAATATTATAAAAAAAATTCCAAAATTACCCCTTTAATCTTGGTATTACCAAATTGTGATGCATGTGCAGGGAAAGATGCATCTAATGATTTTGACGATATCGGCCACAGCACCAGCGCAGTTGCCATGATGGATGAGTTCTACGTTGGGGACATCGATTCATCAACCATTCCATCCAATGTTAAGTACACTCCCCCAAAACAACCTCACTACAACCAGGACAAGACACCGCAGTTCGTCATCAAGCTTCTCCAGTTCCTACTCCCTCTTCTCATCTTGGGTTTGGCCGTTGGAATTCGTTTCTACACCAAATCATCATGATCATTTTAACTGCAACAACGGCCATTTGCAATAATATGTTAGTGTTGAGAAATTGATTATATGAGGGACTGCAAGGATATGTTGTTTCTATCTTATATATGCCAAATACGTTGCACTTTTTTTCTTGTTTTTGTCTCAGTAATTTGGTGTTGAAAAACATTATCTTGTCTTTCTCTGTCATTGACATTGCTGCCGGAAGAGGTCTATGGAGTCTAAAACTTCTGAAACTTTGGGTGATTCTCAATAATTTAGTCACAACATTCTTATATTGAAACTTGAAAGTATCTTATAATATAGGTTTCATTTTCTTGGTATTAATTGGGATATTTGACTTTTCCATGGAGGTATAAAAGATAACAAGAAAGTGAAGACTATAATCTTGGCTACTTTTTAGTCACTTAGCATTATTTATTTGAGCTTAATTCCCTTCTGACTTTTTTGAAAACAGGTTCTTGCGAGATACCGTTATATTTAGTGTTCGAAAGAGAAAAAAAAATGTTGAATTGAAATATTGTATTAGCCTATTAGGCCATTTGACTCGCTTCAAGAATGATATGATCGAAAAAAACATCAGTCTCTGTATATCCGTGTAAAAAAATACGGGTGTTATTTGACACATTTTGATATGAATTTTTATACATGCAGTTGGTTGACTTTTTCTTTTGTTGTCTGTCTGATATCCGGATATTCACCCTAATACCGGACATTCACCCTAAGTAATTTGAACCTGACTTGGGTTGCACTGGTTGCCTAATGGGTACATGTTTTAGTAGGGATAGCTACGTTCTGGATACTAAGTTTTGAACTTGAAAATTATGTAAGTGATAAAGCAGAGAGGTTGATTAAGACTATGCTCTTTGAGCCTGATGTGGTGTTGTGGGGTGCATTACTTGCAGCTTGTGGCCTGCATTCAAATATAGAACTTGGTGAATATGCTACGGAGAGAATTCGTAAACTGGAGAGCAATCATCCTGTATCCTACTCAATGCTTTCAAGGATCCAAGGTGAGAAAGGAACATGGAGCATGGTAAATGAATTGAGGGAAATGATGAGGGAGAAACAAGTAAAAAAGCAGAAGGCATTTAGCTGAGTTGAGTAATCTCTTGTGTACACTGAGATAAATTATGAGCAATTTATGGGGAAAATTGTTGTCAAGAGAAGAAATGTCCTCACTATTTTTATGAGGAATTGGAGAGGGGAAGGTTATGCAGAGTTGTCTAAAACAATCACTTTTCCAAAAAAAAAAATATTTGATTTTAGATGATGCACAGTAAGTGGTGGTACGACAAGTGGTGTGGTGAGTGGTGTTCTTGGTGGAGGTGGTGGTGGTTTGGAGAGAGGTGTGGTTGAGCAAGTGGCGTTGTTGTTGCTGTTGTGGGGAGGGACGGGCCGAAGGCGGCTGTGTGTGGGGGGAGGAAGATGGAGGCTGATGATTGTGGAGGCAGTGATGGATAGAATTGAAATTTGATAAATTATATGAGGGTATTAAGGATCAAAATGTTACTAAAATTTCAGTTTTAGTCTCCAGTCTCCCAGTTCCTCTAATCTGGAGGTATTGAAAATACTGAAATTTTGAGAATTGAGACTGAAATTATAGTTTCAGTCTCTGTCCAAAAAATACAATACTGAGTCTTAGTTTCTCAGTCTCAGTTATCATAAATCAAATGCATCCTAAATGACTTGGTTGGCCAAAACCACTTGTTCACATATAATTATTGTTGAACATTCGCAGTGATTCAGAGAGGGGGGTTGAATCTGAGTACAATTTTTCGGCCAAGAAGGCAAGTGAAGCTTGCTGTCAAAATTTGTCTACTCGAGTAGCAGGAAGACAAAATGACTTTCGTCTTATAAAAACGCAGCAGAACAGAGAAAATTTAACTCAAATAGAACACCAGCAAGTATCCTGGTTCAGCTACCACCACTGCAGCCTACATTCAGTCTCCACCACAACCATGGTGGAATTCCACTATAATTTCAAAGAATTACAAACACTAATTCAAAGAAAATTACACTTGCCTTAACCAAGGACTTTCAACTTAAGCTAACATAGCTTAGAAATCAACATGAGTGCTATCCCAACTCACAAAGAAACCTCTCAGGCTCATGAAACAAAACAAAAACTATTCTAAAACTTAGAATTAATTTTCAGAAATGGCTTTTACTTAAAGACCTACTCTCTTGCCTTTTCTCTCATGGCTTTTTCTAATTCCTCACTAAATGTCTTTTACCACCATGAAAACAAGAAAGCTAAGCTTAGTAAAGAAATATGAAACATTCAAATCATTAAAGGAGAAGATAACAGAATTCAAAATTCTCGATGCTATGAAAACTAGGAATGAAATGCTCTCAAATGTGATTTTTCTCATTACCCTTCTCTTGGCTGAAAGTCCCTTTTATATAGGTGCTTTGCTTCCAAGACAAGATGCTTTTTCCAATTAGAATAAAAGCAAATCATGTTGGTTGTGAGCAATGCGAATAGAGCAAAGTAGTGGCCAAGGATGGAGTTGCAAAATTGCAATTGCAAAACATACAAAGTTTCAGAGCAGCAAGTTAGCGGAATTTTCTTCCTTTTGATGTCCTTGCTTGCTTTTTCTGTACTTGATTAATCTTGGCCTTCCTTTCATTCTTTGGCTCTAAGTTTTAATTTTCAACCCTTCATTTTGATTGTGTGCTTGATCCTCAAATATTTCGTGAAGAGATTTTGATATCTTTCCCTCCAGAGTGCCAATGAATAAGCTTTCATTGCCTCCAATACTTGCTGAAGTTTTCTGCATAAACAAGACAAACACAGCACCAAATGTAGCAATATGGGCTCAAATAACAAGTATTCTCATAGCACCAAAATTGGGCCTAACCATCAAATAGCTAGCAACATCAATAATGGACTTTTCGGCTTATAACAAAGCACAACTAATCAAACACAACAACCAATATTTTTGTCATCATCAATAACAAAATTATATTATAGATTCAATAATTATTTTTTTTTAAGCCTCCAGAGTATCCATGCTTGGTGTCTAATCCCCACCAATTTGTGCGTGCATTTCAAAGGTGGGATGGCTAGTCAAGGTCCTCTATGCATACACACGGCCTTAGAATCGAACCCAAGACTAGATGCTTAAATAGCCCAAGCCACTATCAATTATGTTAGGATCCTTGGTTAAAAACCTGTGGTCTATACCTCTTTCTTTTCGGCCTTTTCGGTGCGTAGATGGAAGTCCAACAAGCCCATTACCAAAAGCCTAATAAATTATTCACCCAACAAAAGTATGGTTGAGAATAGATATGCATATTACATCAATCACGAATGTAGTCAAGGTTTACCCTTTCTTCGTATCAATATTCATGAGTTCTCTTTTTTGGACATGAAGATTCATGAGTTCCAATTGAGATACAAAATGATAGATTTCTGGGCTTGGGTTACTATTATTTTGGTTTTTGGGTTACGCATCCCATGAAGTTACTCAATTTGTTATCCAAAATTATTCATTAAAAAAAAATAATTTCTACCCATGAAAAGGTAAAATTTGATTGAAAACTACTTGAATATTAAATTTTAGTTGACTCCTTAAAAAATTTATCAAAATTCCTAAATTATCAACCCTAACTTTAACTTTTTTTCCCAGTCATTTTGACTTCTTGTTGGGATAGGATTTGGAAGTTAGAGATAGTCATGATTGAATGTTGATAATAGCATCTAGAAGTTAGTTTGGGGGTATGAGGGTCGAAGTTGTAGAGGTGATGGTAAAGTTGGGGTAAAAAAAAAAAATTGAAGTTAGGGTTGGGGATAGTTTAAGAAATTTTAATAATTTTTTAATAGCGTGAACCAAAATTTAACGTTTTGATATTTTTGTTATACAAATATGGGTAGAGTTTTTTTTTTTTTATTTTTTTTTTATGGTGAGTTATGTCGAGTTCGCAACTTTTACAAGTTAAAATACTTATTTTTTTTAAATCTGTTATAATATATAAAAATAGATCAATATCTCTTCACAATCATTCTCACGCATTGAATTTCATTCTATTTTACTATGTAAGTGTTTTCTCTTAGATGACATAACCTTATATCTTTATATTGTACCAATGCATTCTCATAATTTTTTATCTTATATAGTACCAAAAGATTCTTTATTATAAATTTGTCTAAACTTTAAATTTAACATTTTATATTCTTTTGCTATTTACTCTTACATAGATTATTCTATGCTTTTAATGTTAATGTTTAATTCTTTTTAATAGATATAAATTGAATTAAAATCAATTTATTCTCTTCTTATGCTCATTTCTTCATATATTTACTATATAAATTAATATTTTATCTCATCACCTCTCTCATACCTCTTTCTTTTTCTTTTCTTCCACTCTTGCTGATTTTTTGTACAACTATATAAAGAATTTGATTGACAACCATAGTTTTTATTATTATTTTTGATGTTGCTTTAAACGTATGTACTAATCACACATTTCCCTTCACCTTGCTAATTTTTTTACGCAATTGTTTGGAGAATTTTATTAGTGATCATAGTTTTTATTTTTTAAGTTTGCTAAATGTATGTAGTAGGCAACTATGTCCTTATATTCATTAGTGTTTTTTTATTTAATTATGTATGTTTAGACATGAGGTATTATTTCAATCGTTATATTCTTTAGCTTGTATATTATTTTAGTTTTTATGTTTTTTATATTACATTCAATGTTTATCATTTTATACTTTTTAAATTTGGTTAAAAATTTATATTACCAAGGTTTAACACATCATAATCCCTTATGTAGGTTTCATTCTTCATGCTTTACATCTCACTATACTTATTAAATACTATCAAAATTTTTGTAAATAGAGATTACAAATCATACAATTGGAATAAAGATTTCATTACTTCGTTTGTCCGATATCTAATTGATAAAATTATAAGTAATATATTAGAATATTAATATATATATTTTGAATTACCAACTTATAAAAATAACTCAAGAAAAATCTTATGCTATTATAATATTTTTATTTGAATGCAAAATTTTATATGAATTAGCGTTCGAGGTTATTACAATTTCATCTTCTTGATTCATATTAATGACTTTTTTATTATTTATCTTGAATACTTCTAACGTTCAAAGTTTATCATTGATGACATTTTTAACTCTTTAGTCTTTATTTTAAATGACCATGTCATTTAAGTTATACAAGAAATATTTATCTTGGATGCCTTTGACATTTAAATTACAAAAGTAGTGGTAGAAGACAAAAAAGAAATATCTAGAACCTTTATTCTTTATCAACTTATTTGCTACTACAGCTTTCTTTTCCTTGAGTCTGTCCGACCACTTTCTTGAGTCTGTTTAACTTACTCTATATTCTAAACTTGAAGAATCAAATTATAAAAGTTTTTTTTTTGCACGATCATAAATTAGTTATGTACATTTATATACCGGATATCTAACATTTGCACAGAAAAACCACCAATTGAGATGGATGACTCGACTAAATATATTATAGTAAGTGGAGATAATTAGTTTAAATTGAAGTGGTTTATTTAAATTCAAATTTGACCCATAGCTGCGCATCACGCAAATTTATATCTAGTATCATTAAAAAGAATCTTACCCCAAAGAAACGATTTTCTTAAGAAAAAGACTAGGGAGCTAACATAGTTACGGATGATAATTCATATAAATTTTGGATGATAACTTAATCTTGGATATATGACTTACAGATGATAATAACTCATAAATTTTGGATGATAACTTAGCTATTGACTCCCTAATGGCTCCCTAACATTGATTCCGTAAAATTGTTCATTTCTTAATCCAAATAAACATTGGTCAAAAAAAATATAACCTAGAAACCAAAGCCAAAATATATAACTTATTCATATTTGTTAAATCTACCAAAATGGGGGTAACCGTGTAATATGAGGAAAAAACAAATTTGGGCAGTCGCTGATAGTGTTGTGTTTGGTTGAAAATAATGTGTATAAGAAGTCTCACATCGTTCGATGTAAGAAGTGTGGGTGAGCTTTTATGCTATAAATAGAGGTTTAAGTTGAGAGTTTTAAGTGCATCAAGTCAATACACATTGTATGACTTTTAAATTCCTTATTGTACTTTAGAGTTCTTCTCTTGTAAGAGTGTGAAGGGTGTAGTCATTGAGAGTGTGTGGGAGTGCTTGGTGTCGGAGTAGAAATTATTGTGGTGTAATACTTTTCATGATATTTTCTTGGTTGTCTGTTATACCGGTTTTATAATTTTCAAATTAAAAACCTTGATTCAAATTCTAATATCTGGGAGCAGAATCAAACTCCTCAAAAGAGTGAGTACCAGTCAATGAAATGCATCAAAATCAGAATAAGTTTTGGAATAAGGAATGAGAATTAGATTAAAAAAAATCAAATTCTGGAATACAAATTTCACTTCACAGAATTCCAAAGTATAATACATCAAACTAACAACGAAAACAAACTTAAATACAGAGAATTGAATCTACAACTTGAAACAAACAAGTTTGAATTAAAGATTAGAGAAAGAAAAGAAATCTACTTGGCATAAACATAAAGCATAAGATAATGGAACTGAAAAGAAATGGAAGGAACCATTACTCAGAACACTGGACTTCAACAGAAACTCAGAAAGTCGCTCGGTGGATGTGAGTTTGTGTTTTGTGAGTATTTGTGAGTGCAAAAATTCAAACCTCGATCTAGCAAACACTTCTGATATTTATAGATGACTTCTTCCAATCCCTTCTGCCACGTGTCTGATTTTGAAATGAAGCAGTTCGCACTTTCGTAACCTCCAAGTAACCTTTGAAAATCGTCTTCGAAGATCTTGCTCCTCTCACCGATCCATGCTCAATAACTCGAATTCGATCTCACTTCTTCAATTTACTCCTTTTGAGAATTCAACCAAATTTCACTAAATTAACTTCTTCTATAAGTTTAACGAATCACATGAAAATCGGTCATCCAAATCGATCCTTCGTATTCGAGATACCGAGTTATTTTTCGAATAACAAACAAGTTATTTTTCAATTAACAAATTGCCCCTTAGATCGGTTTTATATCGAAGCAAACGAAGAAAGAAATTCGATCTATGAAGACAAATAGCCATTTATTTATTTTATTATTAATTATTTAATGGTTATAACGCCTCGTAAAATGCGCTTTCCTCTTTCCCACGTTCTCTGCTACTCTTTCTCTCTCTTTCAAATCATAAATGTCAACCCTTTAGCTTCCAGAACACGCTTATAAAACCCCAAACTTTAGACGTTTCTCACTTTTACACAATTCTGCAGTTTCATCTTCTTCCTTCTTCATTTCTTCTTTCTCTTTCTCTTCCTCTCAAAGTTCAATCTTGCTCCGTGCTTTTCTTCAACTTTTAATTTTAAGTATGTATCAACTATGATTGGAACTGATCTCATTTCTATTTCTTTTA
Source organism: Stylosanthes scabra (assembly GCA_036250425.1). Lineage (NCBI taxonomy): Eukaryota > Viridiplantae > Streptophyta > Magnoliopsida > Fabales > Fabaceae > Stylosanthes > Stylosanthes scabra. The sequence goes on from JASCZI010212025.1 coordinate 12,253, forward strand.
CTTAACTCGTGTTAAATAACTCATGATTGCTCACAGTTTGCTTATGGCAGGTTCATCAATGGAGGAAGATTCCCAGAAAAAGGGAGATGAAAAGACCAAAAATCTAAAGCCTAGAACTTCCCTCAGAATTCACAGCCGGAATTATGACACCATTATTGACGACCCGGAAGACCCTTTAATTCCAGAGAAAATATTATTCCCTTTTGCTGTTGAAGAAAAACTCTATTGCTTTGTAAGCCCTCTTATGTCAAAGGAGGAAGCTGAAAAGGCTAAATCTTTCTTTCCTTCTTTCGATCAACATGAATTGTTGATCAAGCAGGATATGGTTGTTGCTCCCTTCGAGATAAACACTCGATTTAGAAATGATCCAAAACTCGGATCGAAGAAAGCAAACTTTGTCCAATGGATCGAAAGGTTGGAACTATCAAAAGGTTCTCACTGGAAAGCTCAAGAGCTAGACTAAGCAATAAAGTACCCCGTATTTTCCCCTTTGCCTCTGGTTGTCGCGCAATCCCTTCTACTGCTTGCCCTGCAGCAGTGCCTTGGCCAACCCTAGATCTAATAGAAGCAAGCCCTACAGCCAACCCAGCAGCAATAACGGAAGCAGCAGCAATCAGTGGATTCATGATAAGTTCCTCTCATCCAAAAAAGGGGAAATGGTTAATGATACAAACAACCAATTTTGACTTGAATTTTTCAATTAATATATATATTATAATTAATAATAAAGATTTATTCAGTCCAAATAATTGAGGAAAAAAATGAAGAAGAAAATAAAGAAAGAATATTTATTGAACTGTTGGAACTACTTCGATATTTCTCTATTTTTCTCTTCACATAGTTTTTGTAAATCCATACAACTTTTGTTCTTATCTTCTCTTCCCTTAATATTTTTGAACCATTCTTTTCTTTTAGAGTTTTCTTTTATGACTTGAGTCAATTATCAAAGTATAATCTGTCTGTGAACCATTGGATGGTGGGAGCTATGTTATACTTTTGGAATCGGACTACCAATTGTTTACATCTCTCTTGTGGAATGGTTGGCCCAACCCTATTCGAGGTAGCAGCGATTACTAGTCTAGCTCCTACGAGTGTTGATATCACTTATGATATGAAGCCTGAACCAAAATTCGATATCGAATAGAGAAGCAGTTATGGAGATTTTCTTAATCTTCATATGGGCAAACGAGATACTCCCATTACAGAAGAGGAACATGTCGCCTTTCTAATTTATTGGTTAAATGCAATTTTATTTTGTTCGAGAAGCGTTACTATGCAAAAACGCTATCTTCCACTTGCAATTATGATCCATGAATTGGAGACTAGATTCTGTCTAGCAAAATTGCTTTTGGGTGATTTATATCTTGGACTTAGACAAATGGTGGATCAACTTAGAGATGGAGAAACTTCTCTGAGGTCTGGTGGACCGTTATGGTTGGCTCAACTTTGGATGAATGCTGTCTTTGAAAAATTCATGGTCTTGAGTCAAGCTCAAGTTAAAGTTAAACTTCCGATTGAAGGATATCAACTAGCACATCTGGAGCCAAACTTTAATGTCAAAGGAGGAGAGATTATCGATTATTTTTGGTTTGTCTTCACCAAACTCTTAAAATCAAGGACTTTCGAAGGGGTGACTTGAATTTTGCACCTTTTGCTCGACGAAAAATCGGGCCGTATTGGTTTTGTCAGTGATGAGTAAAAGAAGGTGGAGAAAAAGAAAAAGCTTAAGTACATGTTGACGGGCACTGGTCGAATTATCTTGCCGTCCAAGTTCTTCCTTTTGGTTTTCCCCAATATAAGAAAGACCGATACAAAATTGCTTTGCACTCTCCTCATTTCATGGCTAGGCAGATGGGTTTTTCACAAGCCATTCCCGCTCCTTATTCTATGGATCCCAACAAACAAATCTGTCGATTGGTTCCTCATTCTTTTAAAGAAATCAAATCCTTTCTTTCGGAAAACATGCTTACTCGAACTTTCTATGACCCCATTGCCTGTAACTTCAGTAACTTTGTTACAAAAGGTTATATCAAATGGTGGGATGCTTACTATCGGCAATACAACAGATCCCTTGATGAAATGATTTCCAGGATCAATCGAAAGAAAGAGCATATGAAAGAAGGAGAAAAAATGGTTCAGGAAGAAAAAATAACTCAGAAAAGAAAGGTGGAATCTTCAAAAGTTTCTTCGAAAAGGACCAAATTAACTTCGAAGAAATCATCAGAGAATGTTGATCCACAGGGAGTAAGTCTTATTTGTCAATAAAATTTATACATATATTTTATGAGTATATTTATTGATCCCCCTTAACTTTTTATTTTTAGGGATCGAATCCAAGTGGTTGGCCTCCAAAATCAACCTTGGCTTCAGAAAAGCCTCCAACCGCTGAAAGTGTTCATTCTGCTTCTGGGGATTCTTTGAACAACATTTCATCTAGGTCAAAGGAATCTTCTAACTCAAACAAAACCAAGGTAAAACTTTCTGCTGGTCAAAGTATTTACCACTTAAAAATAAATTTAGAACATCGTAGCCTTTTAACTTTTTATCAACAGAAAACGATTCTGGATGTGAAAAGAATCGAAGAACCAGTTATTCCCGAGCCTGACCAATCCCTGAGTAAAAATCAAGAAAAATCTCCATGTGAATTTAGCTCAGAAGGCTACTCTCTTTCACCTTCGTCAAACTCTGTAGAAAAGGCAAATCCGTTCTTGGAGGAAATCGACAAAGCTTTGGGTAATCAAGTAACGCAGTTAAACTCCCCACTTAAAGAGAAAGACTTGATCGGGAAAGACCAGCCGACTACACCAAATGTCCCTATTCAACCAGGCTTAAATGAAGGAATCCAAATCGATCCCAGAATTCAATTCCAGGAGAAACTCGAGGAAGCTAGAGTGGCAAGTGTTGAAAAAGTTAAGCAATCAACGAAGCCTCTTCCTTCGATCCCCGTAATCGCAATAGATGCTGATGATTCCGATTTGGATGATTTGTTAAAAGTGATTTCTGAAACCAAAGCCGGGAGTGAACAAGGTGTTTCGAATTCAGACAACAAATCTGTTCAACAAGAAAAAGAGGACACCCCAATTCAAAAATCAAGATCTGAATCTTTGAAAATGGTTCTTCTGAAAAGTGCAGCTGAAAAAATGATTCGTCTTATGAACCAACCACTCGATATGCTTCAAAAAGATCCATATTAGAATGATGAACTGGTCAAAGTTACAAGCTGTCTTGTTGAACAACAATTTCCTGAGAAATATCGAGTACATGTTTCATACTTCGGAAAAATCTTTGAAAATCTATTTCTAACTCGAGAAAAACTGAGCAATGTTCGTCTTAAAAGTTGCTATGATCAAAGAGAAAATTTTGATGGCTTGATCAGTGCTGAAAAAAGCTTTGAAAGAAAGAGATGCCTTATATGAAAAGCACTTGTCGGATGTTAATAGTACACTCAAGGAGCTCTCGAAGGACAAAGACGCCTTAGTTCAAAAACTGGCTGAAATCTAAGCTCAAATTCAAGAGATTGATGAGAAAATGACTAAGTTGAAAAAATCATTCGAAAAGATTCAGGACAAAAATACAGAAATCGTGAGCAAATTGTCCGAAATTGAGAAGAGCAAAATGCAGAATGAAGAAGATTTAAAAAGACTTCAAGAAGAAGAGACCCAAGAAATTAATCTTTTCAAAGGCTTTGAGGAAAAACAAATTCCAACTCAAGGATACTTTGGAGGCATTTATGAAAGAACTCGAAGATTAAATCGAAGCGAAGGCCTGGAATTGCAGGTTTCCTTTGTAATACACATTCTATTCCTTTTTTTTAAAAACCTTTTACTTATTACGCATAATACGCTTTTAAGTATTTTCCATTAATGGATTTCACTTCCTATCCTGTTTCGATGTTTTTGATCTTATATGTGTTACCATTAAATGACTCCAAAATCTGATAAGGTCCTTCCCAATTCGGAGACCATTTGCCTAAAACTCTTGACCTTTTTTCGAAAGGCAAAATTGTTTTCAAAACTAATTCTCCGATTTGAAAGTTTTTATTGCGAACCCTTTTATTATAAACTCGTGCAACAATTCTCTTTTTGCATAATAATATTGTCTAATGCAATTAAACGCTCATTATCAAGTTCATTTAATTCATCGAACATTGCAGTCCAATAATCCTCAATTGGCAGATCGTTTTGTTTCATTATTCGAATTACATTTAGATTGATTTCTAAAGGTAACACAGCATCATGACCGTACACCAACTTTTAAGGTGTTGTTTTTGTCAATCCACGAGGAGAATTTCAATATGCCCAAAGAATTTGACTCAAAGTTTCATGTCAATTTCGAGGTTTAGAACCAATGTGCTTTTTAATAAGACCAATAATAATTTTATTTGCTGCATCTACTTGCCCATTAGCCTGAGCATAATAAAGTGTAGAAGTCATTAATTGAATGTTTCGAGATTGAACATAACTTACTACACGTCTTCCTTTAAACATGGTTCCTTGATCTGTTGTGATACTTTGAGGAATTCCAAATCGATGAATAATATGTTCTTCGATAAAATCAATTATTTCCTTTTGAGTTACTTCAATCAAAGGAATAGCCTCAACCCATTTAGTAAAATAATCAATTGCAACCAAAATGAATTTATGCCCCTTTGACGAGGGTGGATGAATCATCCCAATAAGATCTAAAGCCCATCCACGAAAAGGCCATGGTTTAACAATTGAATGTAATTCAGACACTGGAACTTGTTGAATAACCCCATGTTTTTGACATTCTTGACATGCCTTAGCGTAATTGATACAATCTTGTACCATTTTTGGCCAAAAAACTCAATTTCTCCTGAGTACCCATTTCATCCTTTCACTAGCTTGATGAGCTCCGCATATTCCTTCATGTACTTCACCTAAAGCAATAGAAATTTCATTATCCCCTAAGCACCTCATGATGTTTCCATCGAGAAATTTTTTATATAGTTCATCACCCAAAATGACATAGATCATGGAAATCAATTTAACTTTTCGAGACATAGATAAATTTGGATTTAGCAAATATTCAGCAATAGGTTTTCTCCAATCATTATCATCCCAGTCCTGTATGAACATTATCTCCCTTTAGCTTATAGGAACAAGAATTTGTTCTATCGTTGAAAATTCTTTCATAGTTTCAGACGATATTTTGTATCTCGATGCAATTTGAGCTAAATGATTTGCTTCTTCATTGAATACTCTGGGTATGTGTTTCAAGATAATCTGTCGAAATGACACTAACAATTCCCAAACCATATTCAAATAATTTTGTAATGTATCATTCGAACACTTAAATTCTCTCGAAACTTACTTTAGAACTAGTTGAGAATCTCCCAAACTTTCAACATCTTGGACCCCTTTTTGAACCAAAATTTCATATTCTGCTACATTATTCGAGCAAGGATATTTCAATTCAAAAAGAAACTTCAAAGGCTTTTCATCAGGAGAAATTATCAAAATTCCTACTCCTGCTCCATCTTTATGCTTCAAACCATCAAAATAAAGTTTCCAAGGTTTTTCTTCAATAAAGTTTGCCCCCTGGTCATTGGTATTTTCATGTGACTGTACTAGAAAATCAGCAATGACCTGACCTTTTATGGCTTTTGACGGGACATATTGCAAATTGAATTCTGTTAAAGCCAACATCCATTTTCCAATTCGCCCTCGAAGAATGGGGTAAGAAAGCATATACTTAATCAAATTTGTGGTAGATATTACTTGAATTGTTCGAGCTACCATATAACATTTCAATTTAGTACATGCATAGTATAAAGACAAACACAACCACTCGACAGCCGAATATCGAGTTTCAACGGAAGAGAGAACACAACTCAGATAATAAATAGCTTGCTCTTGGCCAAATTCATCATCTTGTGCGAATATGCAACCTATTGTAGAATCGGAGGCTGCGATGTATAATTTTAGAGGAGCATTATTCCGAATTGTAGCCATAACCAGAGCAGTCATTAAATATGCTTTAATGACATCGAAAGCTGTCTGATGCTCTTTATTCCATACAAAATCAGATTCCTTTTTTAATTTCACTAAAGGGGAAAAAACTCGAACTTTTCCGAAAAGATTCGAAATGAATCTTCGCAAAAAATTAACTTTTCCTAAGAAAGATTGGACTTCTTTCTTAGACTTCGGTGGTTGTAATTCAACAATTGCCTTAGTTTTGTTTTAATCAATAGCAATCCCTTTCTTGTGAACCACAAATCATAAGAAATTTCCTGCACAAACGCCAAAAGCACATTTCAGAGGATTCATTTTTAAACCCTTGTGCCGCATAGTTAAGAAAGCCTTTCGTAAATGCTCAAAATGTTCATCAATAGAAACGGATTTAACAACCACTTCATCAATATAAACTTCCCAATAAAATCATGAGTTATAGTATTCATTGCTCTTTGATATGTTGCACCTGCATTCTTTAGACCGAAAGCCATCACAACCCATTCATATGTTCCAAGAGCACCTGGACATCGAAATGCCATTTTCGGGATATCTTCTTCAGCAATAAAAATCTGATTATACCCAGAGTAACCGTCCATAAAACTTAAAATTTCATTCTCTGCTGCAGAATCAACTAACATGTCTGCTATAGGCATATGATATTCATCTTTAGGAGTTGCATTATTCAAATCATGGAAATCGATGCAAACCCTCAATTTGCCATTTTTCTTCATTACAGGGACTATATTAGAAACCCAATCTACATATCGATCCGTTCGAATAAACTTTTCCTTAAGAAATCTTTCAATTTCTTCTTTAATTTTAAGATGTATATCAGGTGCAAATCGACGAGGAGCTTGTTTAATAGGTCGAGTATTTGGTTTCAAAGGCAAACGATGTTCGACTAGAGAAAGATCTAAACCAAGCTTTTCATCATAATCCCAAGCAAAACAATATTTGAATTCGACTAATACATCAATCAATCTTGATCGAAATTCTGAAGAAATATTTTTGCTAATATAAGTTGGCTTTTTATCTTCATCAGTGCCAAGATTAATTTCTTCTAAAGGATCTTGGGATTCAAAAACTCAATTATCTGGTAAATCATCGACACAACTTTTCTCGAAACCCAACGACTCAAGATCATAAATACAATCAAGACTTAGATTTTTAAAAGAAAAAGACATATTATTATTAGCTTTAGTCGAAGATGAACATTGAGCACATGAATTATTATCCGAAGATAGACATTCCTCGACTAAAATATCCCTAATCCTAGAATCCTTAAGAGATTCATCACTAGAAACAGAAATGCAAATGCCTGGATTTAAACAACTACTCGAACCAACTTTAGGAGAAGATTCGTTCCTATGAATTGAAGTACATGTTACAGAAGTAAAATTCCTATGTGAACCAATCCCAGAGGATGATTCAGAACTAGAATTCATAAAACATGTTGCAGAAGATAAACTACCTAAGTAAGATTGCAAGTTTGAATAATAGTTCGAGATTACAGGATCAAAATCCGAATCTGAAGATAAAGCATCTCGAACCATGATGAACTGATCAATCCCAGTCTGTTGGAAGGATCCCTGAAGGAGGCCTGCGAATAACCAGGTTCAGCCCCTGATTAGTCATGAAACAACCCTCACAATTATAAGGATCCAACTCATATCGAACCTCAATAGGTTTAATATTGTCATTATACACTTTGAAATCAACATGCATTTGTTCCATGTACAAACTATCATCAGCTAGAATTTGATCAACAGTTCCGTCCTCATTCCAAAGCAGAAGACATTGATGCACTGTTGATGGAACTGTACCCACTCCATGAATCCAATCTCTTCTAAGAAGAGCATTTTAAATTGCTCGAGAAGGCACTATCACAAACATAGTCTTACACTTAGAAAACCCAACTTGAACATTCAGCATTACTAAGCCTTTAGCAGGAGTTGATTGCCCAAAAAAATCAGTAACAACAATGTTTGTTGGGATCAAGTCATGTTTGTATTTATTGAATCAAGACAACATTCTTTCTAGCAAAAGACTAATAGCCGCTCCACCATCTACAGGAACCCTGTTCAAAATTACCCCATTCATGGAGGCCTTGATATGAAGGGGCTTTAAATGTGCTTTCTCCTCCTCGGTAGGCCTATTAAAAATGGCTTCTCTCTCGTTTCGAACCCAAAGAAAATCTTCCCCTTGAGCAGGATCATAGTAATCACCATCAAGACATTCTCGAGAACGATCATAGTAATCACCATCAAGACATTCTCGAGAACTATCAGCAAATTCAGCATTACAACACTTATCATTTCATCCTCTTCAACAAATTCATCATCATAAAGATCATCTCCCTGATCTTCTTTCACAGGTTCAGAATCATTCTTTGCATCAACAATAATCTCTTTTCCCTTTGCTTTAGACTCAAGGAAAATGACATGATTCAAAACAGAAGTCTTTGCCCCCTTGTCCTTGACTTCAGATGGACTTGCTTCAGATTTCGTATTTCGATTCATATCATTATGAAAGTGGAATCGTCCTCGACCTTGAAGTTGTCCAAATTGAGCATGAAAACGACCACGGCCTCGGCCTCGGCCTCAACCTCGACCTCGTCCTCTGAAATTTCGACGAGCTGGATACTCATTATATCCTGGGAATCGAGTCCTAGAAGATTCTCCAACCCATTGCATCTGAATTGGAGGACCAACCATTAGATTAGAGGATTCATTTCTATGGGACCCATGCCTCTGACAAACCTGTTCCTCTTTATGAGCTAATTCCTTTTTCATTCTTTCTTTTTCCAAAAAGAGCCGCAGCTTCAGCATCAAATACAACATTGCATCTTGGACAAAGTGAAACAAATCGATCTTTCAGCTTTTGCTGCATTAGAAAATCTAACAAACCTTTACCAACCCCAAGAAAGACTTGTCGAATATGCTCTTCAAAATTACCAAGAGAAGCATCAAACTCAAAAGAAGTAAATCCAGCTACATTTATCCCGAAATAACAAGGCTCAACATAACTTGAATTAACCTCAAAAGGACCAGAATCAACTTTCATTTTTGGCTTAGCCTCTTCAAATTTCAATCTTCCTTCCATAATAGCTTCTTGAATCAAGTCTCTGAAAGAGACACAATTATTAGTCGAATGCCTAGAGCATTGACGAAATTTACAAAACGGCTTCCCTTTAACTTGTTTTGCCGATAAAAACCTCTTGCCATCCAATATAACCAATTGTTTATCTTTCAACAAGACATCAAAAATTTGTTCAGACTTAGTAATATAAAAACTATATTTCTTATTTCCTTTCGAATCCGAACTTTTTTCAAAGCCAGCTAATTTTTTCAAAGAAGAACAAATATGAGGAGGACCCTTTTTTAATTCGGCTAAATCGACTTCGAAATTTTCATGATTAGATTCTTCACTAGAATCTATAGTTTCAACATAAGACACTCTCTCCTTTTTCACATAAGTTTGTAGTTAGAAAACTTATTCTTCTTTAACTCCATTTTTTTCTTTTTGTAGGAGTTCAATTTGTCAAACTCGCTCAGTTAAATGAGTTAAATCTAGAATATGGACATTAACAAGTTTTCGACGAATATCGAAACTTAAGCTCATAATAGCCATTTTAACTATCTCCGATTCTAGAATAGTGACATAACACTTATTCCTTGCATTCTTAAATCGAATCATAAAATAATCAATAGTCTCCTTTTCTTCTCTTTTAATAGCAAACAAATCTATTAAATTAACCTTAAGCTCTCCCCTATAAAATTGGCTATGAAAAGTAGTTTCTAACTGCACCCAACTTGTAATCGAATTCGGCCTTAAATTAGATAACCAAGTAAAAGCATTTTTTGTTTAAGAAGAAGGAAAAAACTTCATTTTCAATTTTTCATCATTTGCTAAATTCCCTAACTCTACTAAATGTCGAGCTATATGCTCGACAGTGGATTCTCCAGCTTTCCCAGAGAATTTTGTAATTATCTTTGGATTTTTGACTCCCCTAGGAACTTCAGCAACTTGAACAGTTTGAGGAAATGCAGATGCAAAATGTGGTCGATCAAGAAAACCAACATTTATGCCAACTCGATTTAAAACATTTTCGACAACTCGAGTCACATTGTATTGATCAATCCTATTTAAATTTCTAACTTCTTGCAGGACTTGATCAACATTTCTAACTTCCTACATGTTCATCTTGAGCATGATAAGTTTCATCAAGGTTTTCTGTATTATTTTGATTTTCAACATTTTCATCTACATGAACTAAACGAGAAACATGTTCAACTTGATTAGCTAAATGCTCATATTACGAATTTGTATCAGCCATAATAGGATTCAGAACACTAGTAAGATGCTGTGTCAATAAATTAACCAAATCTAAATGGCTTTCCTCAATTAACTGTATAACAGTTTGGATTGAGACTCCAGCACTATGACTAATTTCAGGAAAATATTGATTATTAGAATTCGGCATAGACCCAAATTGAAATGGCGGATTCGAATTGTTTCCAAAATTCGAATGAAATATAGGAGGATTGAAATTGGGTGGTAATCCATAAGGTGGCCAGCCAGTATTAACTGCTTGATTAAATGGCGGTTGCACAATCCTAGGACGTGGGCCACGGTTATTTCCTCCTAAATTAACGGTTTGATTACCGTTACACTTGTTTCCAGAATCTTGTCTAGTATTTTCTATAGGAGAATTTTGTGCAGAATTCTATGCAGCAGTTTATGATGTGGTTGCAACTGAACCTGACGAATCAGATTCAATATTTAAATTTGAATGACATTTGTAAAATTCTACCACTGCGCAAATGCATGCATATCCTAACAAGATTATTTCATGCAAGCAAACTTTTTAAAATTTTCAAACAAAACTTAATTTTTGAAACTTTTCAATACAACTGTCCCACAGGGCATTCCAATTTGTTATACCAATTTTATGATTTTCAAATTAAAAACCTTGATTCAAATTCTAATATCTGGGAGCAGAATCAAACTCCTCAAAAGAGTGAGTACCAGTCAATGAAGTGCATCAAAATCCAAATATGTTTTGGAATAAGGAATGAGAATTAGATTAAAGAAAATCAAATTCGATTATTTAAACAGTATGCCATTTTGGTGATGGATATTATCGAGTACATGATTATTCGATTATTTGGCAAATAATGGTCCTTGTTGAAGAAGTATATTTTATCAAAAAAGAAACTGTTCGATGGTCATCGAAAAGGTACAACACTTTTGTCGGAGAGGGAGAAAAATCGGCTTCTAACTAGGTGAAGAGTATTTTAAAGCATCGGTTATTAAATATGAACGAAGTTACAAATGTTTGGTCTTTAACCGCATTATAAGGCAGTTAATGTTTTATAACGTACGTATCCTACGTACTCTCTCATGCAGAAGTTACAAGAGTTCAAGTAAGATGCTTCTACAGCAGTTTTATTTAGTTATTAAAATAAAGTAACATTATTGTAATTTTTTATTTCTAAAATTACTTATAAATAGAAGGTTTAGGATCAGAATAAAGGGTTGGAACTTTGACAGTACTCTACAAATCCAACCCATCCTAACCTCGAAACGGATACACGAATACACAGAGGAAAACCAAGTGTTCCTCCCACCCATTTCCTTTCCAGTTTAATTTAATTTAAGTCTGTTCTTTCATCTACTTTATTCCTTTTACTTTTCTTTTCAATTTTATTTCCTTTACCGTCTTTTGCTGTTATTATCTTTCATTTCTATTTACATTTCAGTTTCTTCTTCATTTTTTTATCTTTATTATTATGTGGATATTGTCTTTGGCTTGGTACTCACAACCGTTTAATAGTCGATCATTATTGTTAAAAATCTGTGAAACATTGTCGTTTGGCAATTGCCATTGTTTTTTCCCCTTGTTTTGTGTTTTCACGTTAATTTTCTTGTGTTGTGATTGTGTTATTATTCTTTCATACTTATCTATTTTAATTCTTCATGGGGTATGGTCACAATGCCCAGCAACAACTTGCCATGCAATGAAAATTGGAAACACACGTCCATCAATTAGAGTGCACAGACTTGAACAATACCGGTGCATGCTAAAACTCGCCCCAATTTGATTAGTGTTTGTATCTTTCAGGACTAATATGACCTAAAAATCTTTTTACCAATTTGACGAACGTAATATCTTCAAGGAGTTCTTTATTTTTTTCTTGTTAGATATTACAAATACTTATCATTTGTTTTTCATCGAGAACGTGCTTGTTTTACCCGTGAAAATTGGTATTCTTTGTTTTCTCATTGTTTGATTTATTTCATTTATTTATTTGATTATTTGTGAATTGTGATTAAATAATTTAGGGTTTTGTATCCTTGGACAGTCAATTATGAAGGACTTAAGCTCAATAAGCATGGTGGGAAGTATATCCAAGATAATTTTTAAGATCTTAGTAGCAAGATTAAGGTCACTAATGGGAAAACTTGTAGGGGAGACACAGATAGTTTTTGTGCAAAAAGACAGATATTAGATGGGGCATTAATAACGTGCAAGAGTATCACATTGCTTAAGAAGGTAAAGAAGAAGAGAGTGGGGTGGAGCTTGACTTTAGAAAGGTGTATGATTTTGTCATACGGGATTTCTTAGACATAGTACTACAGAGAATGGGATTTAAGGAACAATGGCGAAGATGGATAAATGGACTGTTGAAGGCAGTATCTATGTTAATTTTGGTTAACGGCAGCCCAACCAAGCCATTCGATATTTTTGTGCCAATAATTCTATCCAACCAAGTTATTTCCACAACCAAGTCCAGCCAAGTACTTTTCATTCACGCGCTTTTCACGTCAATGTACAAAGAAAAAAAGCGCTTTTCACATCAATGTGCAGAGGAGGAGGAGGAGGAGGAGGAGAAGAAGAAGAAGAAGACGACCATGACCATGACGGCAACGACAGCGAGGAGGAGGAGGAGAGAGAGACATTGACAACGATGACACTGATGATGGCATTGACAGTGGAGAAGAAGAAGACAACCACAACGATGACAGTGGTAGCGACGGGGAGGAGGAGACGACGACAATGATGATGGAGATGACAATGGAGAGGAAGATGTAGGAAAAAGATATCAAATGAAGAAGGAGGAAGAGGAGAAAAGGGGAAGGAGAAGGAATACAACAGAAAAGAGGAGGAGAAGAAGAAGATGATGAAGAAGAAGAAATGAAGAAATTCGTTTTTTTTATTCAATAAATCCGGTTCTATTTTTGAAAGAAATCTGGTTCTGTTTTTGTAATGAAATGCATTTCATTGAAGAAGATGATGAAGAATAAAAAAAGAAGAAATATGTTTCTTTTATTAAAGAAATCTGGTTCTATTTTTAAAATAAAGCCGGTTCTATTTTCGTAATGAGATACATTCCATTGAAGAAGACTATGAAGAAGAAGGAATCTGTTTCTTTTGTTCAACAAATTCGGTTCTGTTTTTATAAGAAATCCAGTTCTGTTTTTCTAATGAAATGCGATTCATTGAAGAAGATGATGAAGATGAAAAGAGAAATATGTTTCTTTTATTCGACAAATCCGGTTCAGTTTTTATAAGAAATCCGTTTCTGTTTCAGTTTTTGTAATGAGATGTAATTCATTGAAGAAAATGATGAAGAAGAAGAAGAGAATCCGGTTGTTTTTATAAGAAATCCAATTCTAAGCTTTGATTTGTTTTGTGTTTATGTTTTATGTTTTTTTTGTTTTTATTATGTACTCAAATGTACTCAGATCTCCTTTTGGAGTTTGATGAATTCTGTTTTTCAAATAAATCCAATTTTGTTTTTCAACGAAATCCACTTTATTTTTTCTAGAAAATCCGGTTTGGTTTTTTTAAAAAAATAAAATTCCACTTTTTTTCCTTCCGGAAATCTGGTTATTTTTTCAACAAAATCTACTTCATTTTCTATATAAAATCTGGTTTGGTTTAAAAAAAAAAAAAAAAGCAAAAATCCACCTTTTTTTTTTCCAGAATCCAATTCTGTTTTATATATAAATCTGGTTCTGTTTTCTATGAAAATTCTATTCTGTTTCAAGAAGAAGAAGAAGATCATCAACAACAACACAAAAGCAGCAACAACAACGACGGCGGCAGCAGCAACAGTGATGGTGACACGGTAGTACGAAGAAGAAGGAGGAAGAGGAGGATGAGTAGGAGGAGTTGCAGAGGAGAGAGAGGAAGCGCACGTTTTCGCATTTTAAATTTTGGCAGAGCGCGTGTAACTAGGTGATAGTGGGGGAAAAAGACTTGGTTGAGACTTGGTTGGTAAAATAGATGTATGTGTAGCATTATTGTTTTTGTGCAGTAGTAAAAACTTTTCAACTGAAGCAATAATTGATCAATTATGGAATTGATCGATGACATAATATATTTAGGAGGAAGGGATAAAATTACACATGAATTATTACTGTTAGGGTTTCGAATGTTCATAAGAGAGAGTGTGAGAATGTGTTGTGTGATAGCTAACCCTAGTCTCACTGCAGAGTACATTTGGGCCTCTAAAACTGATTCTGATTATTGTTGTTGTTGTTGTTTGTGAGTTTTGTGCAGGATTGATGATTTCAACCATGGTTTACCAAAAGCTCTGTGATACCATGTGAGAAGAACTAGAGTTCTTCAAGAACAGGAAAGAAAGAAAGAAGAAAGAAAGAATTTGTTGTAACTGAATTGAAACTAAATGATTGAAGGATATGAAAATTGTTATTTTTGTTAACTAGTTTTTGGACATTTATACAATTGTGTTATATGCTTTGTGTATTAGTGTTGGCCCAATACCATAAGGACCGAAGCCCAAATATACTCTGCAGTGAGACTAGGGTTAGCCATCACACAACACATTCTCATATTCTCTCTTATCAACATTCGAAACCCTAACTTTGTATCATTCCATAGTGGGTGCGGGGGGGGGGGGGGGGGGGGG
>JASCZI010212026.1:0-30851 GCA_036250425.1 Stylosanthes scabra
CCCATGGTCTAATACAAAAAAAAAAAAAAAAAAAAAAACAAAAAAACAAAAAAGCCCCATTTTGGTGATGCTCATATTTGAGATTTGTCTTCTTTTGAATTTTTATTGGTAAATTATCTTCTTTTTAGAAATTATGTCACTTAAAAAATGATATATTGTAATTTTATGTTATGATTATGAATCTTACGATTCGAAAAGATTCACGATTCACGATTCAAATATGGTGTAGTGATTCGATTTATAAATTGCGATTCGATAACCTTGGTGCTCACTTACAAGGATGGAAACCGGTTTTGTCCTTGCTGCAACAATGCAACAAAGAGAAGGAAATCACATTGGAGTTGATTGATGATGGAATTAATCTTGGTTTTATGCAATAATGAAAATAGATTGAGCAGCTAGGTCAACAAAACTCAAAGCAATATAGTAATAAGAGGAGGGAGCATGGTTGGCAACAGAGACATATCAATTTCAAGCAGCAACACTTGGAGGTCATGGAATCTTAGGATGGGTGGGCCACTGCGGTCATTGGAAGGCAGCAAAAGGTGAGCTCTAGTGACTAAACAAGTCGGAATCACGAACTGCATAGAATTATGCATCACAAGGGCGGATCCAAGAAAGTTATTATGGGGCCAAAATATATATAATATAAAATCATAAATAAATTATATAATCTAAAATGAATACAAAAATATAATGATAGAAAATGTATATACATTTTAACGATGCAGTGGTACACGACGATTTTTCATTTCATAAAACTTATCAATAATAGAATCTGTGTCAAATCTTTTAACAATCTTTTTTTCAATGTAAACCAAAAGACAATTAAGAAGAAATTCATCTTCCATTCTATTTCTGAGTCTATTCTTCACAATATTCATAGCTGAAAAAGATCTCTCAGTAGTAATGGTTGAAACAGGGAGAGTTAATACCAAGCGAATCAAACGATCAATCAAAGAATATGTTAAGGACTTTCCGATCTTCATTAACCCTTGGCATAACTGAGAAATTGTGCACAAGTTACTCAATTCAGCATGATTAGGGACATCAAGTTCATAATGTTGAGCTTGCATTCTAATGTGAAATTTCTCTTAGTCATTGAAGTCATCTGGATAAAATCGTTCTGTTAATTCATATACTTTGTTGACATTAAAGAAGGTATATTATTCGTTGGATTTAAAGTTGAACTTAAAGTAAGCAAGTCCACCATATTATCATTGAATCTTCCATTAATCTTTTGCAAATGTGAGTCAATTACAGCAAGAAACAAATTAACATGATAATGATGCTCCACTGATATCTGGTCAATAATTTTTCGAGTTCGACCTCTTTCTAGGGATATGCATTGTATTCATATCAGGAACTTTAACTTCATGTTCCTCACAAAATAATATAACTTCTTTTATGAAAGGCTCCCACCCCGATTCTCTCATTCTTTGGATTAAGGTCTTCGTAGTAGAAACTAGATAGAGATAAATCATTCAATATGTCTTGATTTTTGCGTTACAAAGCTTGGAAAGGATCATGACTAACTTCCAAAATATTTCTCATCAAATGCAAAACAAAGACAAATTCAAAGGATGTAATAGCATCACAAGCAGCACTAGCATCACCACGGGTGGAGAAATTACCTTCTTCAGAGCTCTTTTCGAGAACTTCACAAGTAGCATCAAACATGCATAACAAGCTGCGTACAAAATTCAAATGAGACCCCCATCTAGTATCTCTAGCTCTTTGAAAAGTACCAATTTGATTAAGTCCACTATCTGTTGTAATCTCATTGTTGACAATTGAGTTTGCAACATAATTTGCTTGAGCAATGCTTAACTGATCATGATGTTTGAGTGAAACAGTCACAATATTCACAATTAATGAGAGCTTAGAAAAGAATTGATGAACATAACAAACTTCTTTGGCAACGGAAACAAGTGCTAATTGTAATCAATGAGCAAGACAATGGATGTAATAAGCAAAAGGACAATCTTTCAAAAATAGAGTTTGTAATCCATTCCACTCGTCACGCATATTACAAGCTCCATCATATCCTTTTCCCATAAGATTATGGACATCAAGATTGTGACGAGAAGGAACTGATGAAATTTCTTCTTTCAATGTTAAAGAATAAGTATCATAAACATGAACAAGATCAAAAAACCTGTATTGAACACAACCATGCTTGTCTACAAATCTCAAAACCACTTACATTTGTTCCCTCTTTGACTCATCTTGTAAACCCCGACCGTTAGCTAAGATAACAGTACCAGCTTAGCGCCATCGAGTATAAAATAAAGTGAAATTTAGTACATGGAAACGACCACGAGAATGTTTAGGACGCGAAAATGTACACATTCGCTAAAGATTTGGCCCAAAACTGACCAAATCGTGAAATTACCATAACGCCCTTAATTAATGAAGTATATAAAGGGCAAATGGCCCCAAACTCCATTCATTCTTCTTCATTGCTGAAGAAAGAAAGAAAAAGAGAGAGAGAGAGAGAGAGATAGAAAAGGTGGTGTGCATGGAGGTGTTGGTGGTGTCACTATTTGCCATCACCTTCCGGCCCCCATAACTTTCACATCGGAGC
The DNA here is from genome assembly GCA_036250425.1 of Stylosanthes scabra. Taxonomy (NCBI): domain Eukaryota; kingdom Viridiplantae; phylum Streptophyta; class Magnoliopsida; order Fabales; family Fabaceae; genus Stylosanthes; species Stylosanthes scabra. The sequence continues at coordinate 2,588 of JASCZI010212026.1, forward strand.
TTCGATTGATGCACCGTTTACGGCTACACGAAGCTCTCTTCGTCCTCTTCGATTCTATACCACTTGGAAGGTATGGGTCTCTAATTTTCCATCCCTTTCCTAGCTTCCAATTCTGCTCGAAAATCTGGAGTTTAACCACCTTGAAATTCTTCGAGTTCTATGTTTTAGGTGGTGATCTAACATGCTTTTGAGCATGATATTCAAAGCCCATGAGCTTAGAATTCTGGTAAGACATTCCAACCCAAGTTGTCGCTCTTTTCTTGAGCCCTAAGATTGATAGAGTAGGGTTTTTGGGTGTTTGTTGTGTGCTTATGTGTTGTAGGTGATGATTGATGATAAATGTGAGTGTTGGTGTGGCTAGCTAGAGCCGTGATTGAGGATATCGTGTACTTGGATACTCAATGGCGTGAAGGAAAATCGCGTGTGAGCATTGAGCTTGGCGTCCAGGTACGGATTTAGATCCATTACTGCAACAGATAATCTGGTATGAGCACCTATGCTAGTTGAACCTAGGATGACTTGAAAATGAATTAAAATGAAAGAAAGCTAGGTAAAATAATGAACTACGTGAAATATGTGCCATGATTGATGTTGGCGATGATTAATGATGATGAATGATATGATGATGATTTATAATGTATGATGATTGTATGAATTAAGGCCGTGTGCCGACAAGAATTGAGAAATGATGAAAAGTATATACATGAGATGTTTTGAGAAAAGGAATGGTTTTAGAAAAGAAAGGCCCGTGGGGCAAGATGTGTTGAAATAGTGGGGAGAGATGAAAAGAGGTTTTAGAAGAGGTTTGAAAAGAAAGGACTTTGGTTTTCAAGTTTGGGAAAAACGTGTTTTGGGCGAATTTCGGTGAGCCGTAACCTTGGTTTTACTTGTCGAAAATGGTTTCCAAAGAAAAGGTCTTTGAAGTGTGTTTTGGTGTTTAAAAAGGTGTTTTTGAAAGGAACGGATTTGGCCTAGAGAGTAATAAGTTTTGACAGTTCTAAACTTTGAAAATTTCTGCGGAGTGCAGCAGAGCTGCAGTGAATCGATTTTACCTGCAACAGAGTCGATTCACTGAGCCTTTTGTGAATTAGAAATGGGATTTCGAGAGCAAAGAATCGACTCTCAGATCCTGAAAATCGATTCATATGATCACAGAGGCCAAATTACATCAATTAGAATCGATTCTAGCCTTTCAAAGTCGATTCTAATGATGATCTTTCTTCTTAAAATGTTTTACAAGTTTTTGGAGCCGATTCGAAGGGACTCGAAATCGATTCAGAATGAGACAGAAACAATTTTGTTTCGAAAAGGTTGCAGAGAATCGATTCTGCTTTTGAAAGTGAGAAAAAAACAGGGCCTGTGAGTCGATTCGGGGACGCTCAGAATCGATTCACTAGTGTCCAGAATTTAAATTTAACGTTCAAAACTCGCTTAGAATCGATTCTCCCTCTTCGGAATCGATTTCAAAGGAGAAGGATTTGGTTTTCAAAGAATTTGATAAATGAGAAGGAACTCCCACACATTGTTGATGAAAGTACATCTCATGTATAGAGCTTATATACCCTTAAGGGGAGATATCACCTGAGTTGACATTACGTGAGCCGAAGTGATAAGGGGGTCTGCGGGCCGACGACTCGGCTTATGGAAATAGCGGACTATCGGACGTAGTAAGTGACAAAGGGGGCCTTCGGGCCGACGGCCCGGCTTACAATGATATATGAATAAAAGAGAAAGGAAACCCCAAAGTATATGACGAGAAAAGAAAGAATGTAAATGTTCGGGGCATCGAGCGAGTTGTCATTGGGGAAGTGCGTCCGATAGTGGTCCGAGACTAGTACTGGATCGGTCGGGTTGGCTAAGATAACCAATCGGGTGAGCTCATCATAGCCATAGGGCAGGCATGCATCATGTGCATTTGCGTGACATTGTTTGGGTGTGCTTGTTTGAAATTGTGCTGCTTGTAATTGCTACCTGCTGTCTGTATTTTCTGTGCTTGTATGTGATTGCTTGTATGAGTGCTTGTGTAAGACCTAGAATTGAAAGGAAAGGAACGAAAGTAGGGTAAAGAACTAGTCAAAGAGAGGAAGGATGACTTAACGTAGAAATAGGGTTCCTGGATATTGGTAATTAAGGAATAAAATGAAATGAAATGTGTGATGCTTGCCATAGGATTAGAGCATTGGATATGGGACTGAGAGGTGCATGACACGTATGTGAGGCGTGTAAAACCCGAGCGACGAGTAGGATTGCCTCATGTGGTCCTACTAGCTTATTTATTGTAGTTTTGGCACTTGTATTATCAGACTTTTTAGGTACAGGTTCAAGCTTGGAGAATTAAGGGTGTAATCTAGAATGTAAATAGGGCCTTGTATTTCATAGTCGAACCTAAGCTTCGTAGGTTCTGTTATAAAGGATGTCAAACCATTTGATCACGTATATAAGTAATTATATTTTGATATAACCGAGTTGTGTTTACTGTGGTCTTTGGCTCTATTTTACATATGGAACGTATCTTTCAGTACTCAAACAAGTTCATTTTAAAACGGTTTTCGAAATCTATACTAGTTAGTAGTGGTCGAGCGCCCGTAGTACTTCGATATTGGTTGAACATGTCCGCGACATGGTTGACTAATATTGGGGTGTTACACATCTCTTGCTTCATCAATGATTATGTAAATTTAAAATCACCAATTTCTTCACGGATTGCTGCACACACTTTTCTGGCAAAGATATATAAAATATCTTTTTGAACATTAGGAGATATATATTCAGCATTTCCAGGAGCATTTTCAAGGACAACATTATTCACGTCCTGATTATAAGAAGCTAAAAGCTTAATTAGCTCAATAAAATTTTCCGTATTCAAAGATTCAAGACTTTCATCGTGGCCTCTAAATGCACCTGCTTGAAATTTAAGCCACCGAATAGCATCCATTGATGCCTTTAACGTTAAATGGTTATTTGTAATAGTTTCATCAGTATGCCTATCAAGAACTTTGTCTATATGACTAAATTGAGCAATTAAATTATCACAATATTTCACACATAAATTATGAGGAGAATTAGGCACAGAACCCTCATGACCTACAAATGCAAAATGCACCCCACCTACTTTCTTCCAATTACTAAATCCTAACTCCGAAAATGCATTTTTCCATCATTGCGAACACCATGATGTCTACTAAACAAGTAGCAAGGCAAACAATAAACAACATCATTTTCTGGTGAATATTCTAACCAACTTGAAATTTTTTTTAAACCAAGATGATTGAAAATATTGACAAGGATTGCCAATATCAGAAGCTAGATAGCTAATATTTGTTGGTTGGTATCGTCCAACTATTATGTAAGCTCTACGAATCTTATCACATTCATTGATATGATATTGCCAAATTGGACGTCGCTTTCCTGGATTTTTTCTAGTAAAGAGATATCAACATCCTTTTCTATTCTTGGAACTTTAGCTTCATGTTGATGTGCATCTTGAGTAAGATTAGAGAGTTCACTTACTTGAACTTCTTGTGAAATAGGAATAGAAGGCTGGTTGACTTGACCCTCAATATTATTATCAGCGGTTTTTCTCTTAAAAATTGCATATATTTTGCTTTACTTTCTCATCACAAAATGCTATAGTTTCTTTTTACCTATATTATAAAAAATAAAAATAAATTAAATTGCATATGTTAGAATTTAAATCAATATAAATATAATAACTTATAATTTATAAACATTAAGTGTTAAAAGTAAATATACTAACCTTTTACTTTTGTGAACTTTTTCTTTTGTCGTCTTCTTGATTTTGGCAGTATATTATTCCTAAAAATAAAGAGAAAGTATACAATTTTAATTAAAATTGCAAGAGAACAATTTAATCTAAACAATAAAATGCCATAAAATACAGTTTACTTGAAATATGAAAAAAAATTAGTGAAGAAGTAAGGAATAACTTACAATTTTCAAAGGAAATAGTTTGATCAATGTAAGTCAAGATTCAATACTCAACTAATCAAGGTGCTGTACATATCCAATAATGCTCTCTTGATTCTTGAATATATTTAAGAATTCAATAGGAATTGAGTCACTGCATCGTCAGAGAATTGCAAATAAGGATTCAAAATAAGGATTCCTAAGCCTCAGGTCTCTGTGCGTCAGAGAATTGAATTGTAGTCGCAGTACACAGATTTGTTTTTAATTAAAACTTTTAATAATTTTAAAATTTTAAAATAAAAGATATTTGAGCTGAACAATTTTATTAGGCTTTCATTGTTAGAGATTTAAATTAGACTCTAACTATATTAAATTATAATTGGGTATAAATTATTAATATAAAAATATTTTAATTTTTTATTACTATTAAATTTTTTCTTAAAAGCTGCCCCTAGGTCCGCTTCTGATCACAGGTAGATGGTTGCAAAGATGGAAGGCTCTCCATCGGTACTTGCGACCGCACCACTCCGCAACAAGAGAGAGCAGATCGTGTATCAGCTTCGTCTGGTGACTTGTACGAGTGGGAGGAAGCAAAAGCTAAAAAACAGAGAGTATCATGAACCACATCCTCATTGCTCTCTTCTTGTAGGTTAGATTTGGGCTATGTTTAGACCAATATTCCAAAAATAAAATTTAAGTTTCTTTTTCTTAAAAAATAATTTTCATTCACACAAAGTCAAAAACGTCCCTTACAAAAAACATTAATTTTAGAAGATATATATCCTAAATATTGAACTATAATATAAGAAATAGTAAAAAAAACTATAATATAATATATAAGAGGTGCAATATTTGATTTTTATAGATCTTAACAAGGTGAAATATTGACCAAATTTAGTTTCTATTGTTTCATGGTCTACACAGATTCTTTTTAGAAAAGTTGTATTCTCTCGACTCCGAAGAGGAGATAAGAGCACCTCAAGAGTACAATTAGCATACATCTAATGGACATACGACAAAACCTAACAAATACACACCAAAAGACTATTGAAACACCATGAAAAACAAGTACAGACACCTTGATGTTCAAAAGACAAAAAGACAAATCGAATAACATCTAAATATTTAACACTCAAACCAATCAAAACACCTGAATAGAATCACGATCTCTACGCGCTCACACTAGGTCGCCAAACTCCACCAACAGCTACACGAAATCAAAATCAGTTGCAAACTCCATCATTGAATCCAAATCCTCTCACACCCTAAAACACCTTAGTCAACATCACCCGCCTTTACTCCCATATTTCTTTAACATTTTTGGGCTACTCTTCCTCACCTTCTCTCTCTGTTTCGCTTGCCTTCTTTTCAAAGCTTGAGCTTCATTTACCTCCTTTAATGTAGACATAAAGTCTTCATCATCGTAAAACTCCTTCGTACCGTAATTCTCTACCAGATCCCTCGGTGTTTGATTTTCCTTGTTTCCCAAACCAGCTGTCCGAGATCATGTTCTCTATTCTAACTCTCCATTACCCGAACTCGTCTCATTCCGTTTCAACATTCCATGCTCCCGCACTATCTCCGGCACCCATTCTCCCTCAGACTCTACCTCCTTATTGACGCCTATGGAATCGCACACACTTTGTCCGCCTGACTTACCTCAATTACTTCACCTTCTGTACCTATTGGGGTCGCCTCTAAAACCATTGCTCATTCTTTCCTTTCCATCAAGATACCTTTTCCACTATAAGACCACGTAACTATTCAATAAGAACTTTTTCTTTCTCTCTGATTAGAGTTCAGCCCGCTCAAATTCTTTTTGTTATTTGAATCTCGCTTTTTTTTTTTAATGAAATTCCACTCATTAACTACCTCCTCTATACTAACGATTCTACCCCGATCCTCTTTAACTTCGTTGCACTTCATCATCATTATCTCTGCCAAAGGATCCCTCTCCTTGGAAACAACAGAAAAAGTACACTGCTCAACCGCTAAAAGTTTCAACTCATCCAAAATCTCTTTTGTAATAACTGTTTTCACCTCCTGCTCTCCATCCTCACCTCTATCCATCATCAGTAATTCTGCACTCGAATCCCACTCTCTTCCGTGCACAATCTTTACTCCTTGCACCACCTCATCCCTCGAATCAGAATCAAGCATTACTCGATATCTAGTTTCATGTTCTACTAAATGCTTATTATCCCTCCTAGCCCTTGCCTTATCTACAAACAACTTCTTCCCTCTCAAAATCATATTATCCATTGCCTCTATAGCCTTTACAGCGCCACTTTTTGTTGTATATGTTATGAAAGCAAACAAAAACAACTTTTTTCTTTCATCTTCCTAGAAATGTAAATGTCATTTATCTTACCTGTTCATCCAAACGAATGATGTGATGCAACAAAGTAGGATACATTCGTGTTCTCTACAAAAAAATCATTCTCTATAGTGTTTTTCTCTAAGTTCTAATGAGATTTATACCATTTCAATAACATCAATCATAGAGAAAATTTAGTGCACCACAAAAGGAGTAAGATACCATAAAGAAATTATTTGAGATCCCATATCTAGATCTATAAACCGAAATGAAAAGAAAACAGAAAGGGACACTGGACAGAAGGAGAGAAAGAAGAAGAGAGTGAGAGATGAGAAGGGATGAAGGTGAAGTGAGCAAAAAGCGAAAGAAAGAAAATGAAAGAATAGAGGGAAGGGAAGAAGAGAAAAAAGAAAAATAAAAAAGAAGATTAAAGGAAGGAAAGAAGAAGAGAATGGTAAAAAAGAAGGAAGAGTGAAGAGAGAGGGTCAACGCCTTGAGGTTGTGCGGTGGCGGCCCTACTACAAAATGAGAAGTTGTGTTTTTTTAGTGGGCGAAATACAAGAGAGAGGAAGATGGAATGTCCATAAGAACATCAAAAAAGTAAAAATTTTAAAGTTATATAATATCATATGATCAATTATATTGTGCATATGCTCTTTATATAAACATATAGAGATATTTACTAACTTAGCATGGACAACAAGTGCGTGGTCTATTAACTACTAAGTAGGGACCGTGCAACTGAAGCATTGCAGGATTATTAAGCATCTGCATGCAGATGCAACTGTACACTATAAAACATCTTTAAAAACTTGGAAAATTCTATGGTGCTAAGGGTAGGTTCCCTCAGTAGATGCTGAAGACTCGTGGCAAATGTTGATTGGGGAACAGTGTATGAAGACAGGCGATGACACAAGAAAGATGTTTGAGTCAAAGGAGGTTGTAGCAGGAGGAGGGCCACCGATGATATATCGTGCCTCTCACTCTCTCCTAATATGCGGAGCTAATCTAATTGTGTTAGAAAAATGTGATAAACTGATAACTAATGCACAACTTTGTTTTTTTTTTTTTTTTGAATCTTTGGGCTGAATACGTTGTGGTTGAGCTGTTGAGTGGTGATTTTTTTTATGGCCAATTTTTGGTGGCGGACCATATGAACGTGGGTGGACTTTGTCTCTACGTGCAAAGCATGTAGGGGTTCATTCAATTGGGTGAATGAAAAACAGATGGTCCTGGCCTAAGGGCCTCAAGCGTACAAAAGAAAAAAGCCAGATGGTCGTAATGAAGGAAAAATAAAATAATAAAATACCAAAAAATTTCAAAAAGTGGGAAAATAATAAGGTGCTTTTTTTTTAATATGGATAATACATTGGTGTTAAACACCAATATGGAAGGTAAGGTGTGATTGAGCCAGTTATTGCCATAGGCCAACATGCTAGTGGCGATTTGTGTGGCATAAAATATTTTAAAAGAAAATGCTACTCACGTTGGCAATATACGGTCGCCAATGGCGATTTCAATACCAAAATTATTTTTCTAAAAAAACATTCAGCAAATGTCATTTGTGTGTTTACCAGAAAATAATTTTACATTGACGAAATTGCAGAACTCATGTGTTCTTCTTCTTTTTCCTTCAAAGACGATCTACTTCTTCAAAGAAGATATGCACATTGTGAAGGTAGATTTAAACTAAAAATCTCTGTTGCTAGACTCTCTTCTAGATTTTTTTTTGTTTGTTACAAGTACTCTCTTCTAGTTATATAGGGGTGAGTGAATTCTAATTTTTCTTTTTTAGTTAAAAGTAAAAATTTATATTTTTTCTTGACTTCTTTAATTTTTTATTAAACTAATTCGTTTATTTATAGATATGAAGAGGACCAAAAACACTTCTGATTTGGATTGAATGCAATATTGGGAAGAAAAAATGGAAAATAATGTTAGTATAACCATGTATTATAATTGTAAAAAAAAATCAAGCAAATACATTAAAACTAACAACATATACACAATTATTGCTAACATGACACACAAAATAAATGCTTTTTATTAATTAAATTGTTTAAAAAATAAAAGCACTTACATATTGAGGATGATCCAAATAATGTACTATGTGATCATAAAAAAAATCTTTCCCATTTTAGTTTTGTAGAAATTTTTTTGGACCTTGCTCCCACCTTGATGAACTTGAACTCAGAATGCCTTTGCTGAAGAAGAGAAGTGAAGTGAAAAGGGGAAGGTAAATAGAATGAATATTTTGGTTGAAATGCAAAAAAAAAATAAGTGGGTGAGATAGAAGAATTTAGACACGGCAGTCCATGCATTGAAAAAGTCTACTGGTGCTTCTTGAAATCGCCACTGGAGACTTCATTTGATATCCCAGCTGTTGGATTAGCTTCTTGGGAAGTCGCCACTGGCGCTTACTTGCTGATGCATGAGCATCATTGTAGATATATTCTCCTAATTCATGTTGGATTCTTCATATAATTAACCTAAAATCATTTAAAATTGGTAAAAATGTTAGAATATGTTAACACATGTTTAATTATGATAAAACATTGGTACTTTGAGTATTTTATTGTTAATTTACAGGAAAAATGAATAAAGGAAGCTTGCGGAGCAAGAAACGGAGTTTTGGAGCAATTCTGACCAGAGCCCCACGCCTAGGCGTGGAACTCAACGCCTAGCGTCCAGAGCCAAAGCTGAGGCCAAGACAACCCACGCCTAGGCATGGAAGCCAAAGTCTAGGCGTGACCAAGCTAAGAACCAGCCTCCAGGATCACCCATGCCAGCGCCTAGATGATTGATTTGCTTCTTGTTTGATTCTTTGTCATGATTGTTTAAAGATTCGGTTATTGACGAATAATCGATCTTTCATGTTTTGAATTGTTGAATTTGAGAAAATAGGCATTCAAACATTATCAAGAATAATTCCATATTTCTTTATGTGACCTAGAGATAGGCATGTGATTTGATATGTATTAGAATCTTTGATGATTATATGAGGTTTGCATGAGATTGAATATGTAACATATTAATTCTTTCCATGAATCTTGTTGATTGTTAGAGGTTTAAATCATGATGTGTGCATTATCTTTTTTGTTTATTTGATTAGTCAAGAGATTGATGATTAGATAGGTTAAAGAGAAACTAGATCGCTAAGAAATTAGGATTTAGTTATACTAGGACTCATGGTGAATTCTGTAGGCATGACTTGCAGAAAAATAACTTGTTGATATTGGATTATGAAGTTGTGTTTGTGAATATATATCTCCTATCCCTTAATCTTGTTCACTTTTATTGAATCTTTCTTAGTCATTAGTTGCATTTGCATGATTGTAGTTGTTAATTGTTTAAAAATTTATGTTCTTGAAGGTTTTTGTTTAGTTCTTGCATGTTTTGTATGATTCTTTAGCTAAGTGTTGAATTAATTTTTTGTTAATTGATTTGATCTACTTAAGGAATTGTTAACAAGTATTGATTGATGCATATTTCCTCGTGGGAACGATATCCCACTCTTTAGTGGTACTACTTGATCCGATTCACTTATCGGATTGTTGAGAGATCTTGTTTGAAAAAATCTTCCGCATCACTTGCTCCTGCAATATTCACATCCATCACCTTATTGCACCCATATATAGACATAACACCATCCTTTAAACCATATTAAAAATAATTCTCGAAATAATAAAGGCTTAATTATTATATTAGTCATTATAATTTTATTAAATTTTTAATTAGATCTCTATACTTTTTTTTCTCCAATTAGTTCCGTATATTGTTCTTAATTTAATGAGATATATCATCTTTAAATTGAAGATATTACAATAACTAATAGTTAACTTCATAGATATGATATCTCTCTTCATTTTAGAATGACAAAATAACACTATTTCTCTTTTGTAACAATTTTACGTAAAGTGCAGATACGAAAGTAATAAAAAATTAACTCTTTATAAATTTTTTTTTAACATCTTCTATTAAAATATAAAAATTATGGAGCTCCAGGGTCATTGCATGCTTGACATTTGGAGGTCTCGACATTTGGCAGTCCGTAAAATCATCCCAAGCGTTACTTGCTAAGTGGTTGAATAATGTCACTCCTGCTAATAAGGAATTTGAAATATGGATTAGAAAGAATTACGGGATCATTCAAATTGAATACACAAAATTACACAAAATAAAATATCATTTGTTGATATTTTGAATTCTAATTTTAAAATCTGATTTGCTAATTTAATTTGCTCTTCAAATGTTTTAAATGTTCGAGAAAAAATTACAAAATAACCTATTGAACAATCACCTATAAAACCTTGTCATACAATGCCATTTAAAATCTCATTAGCCATTCAAACCCTAATTTCAATTTGCTATTCAAGTGTTTGGAATGAAATACACAAGTTCAATTATATGCAGGTCAATAGCATAGAAATGATGCTTCAAAATATAAAGGTTTCTGTTCTTCTCAACTATTTTCAACAAACATGGCAACTCTGTTCAATATTAAAGCCTTTCGTCGATATATATTACAGTTGTTAATTTATGTTTCTTTTTGTTGTTTATTTTCTAGGATTTTTGTTGTTTTTAGTTTAGTATTTTTATTTTTGCAAGTTGTTTCGTTCTGTTTGGTTCTATTAGTATTAATTTTTAAGTCTTTTTACTATTGCAGACTAAAAAAGTTAGTTATCTTTGATGTATCTGCTTCATATTAGGTTTGAACTTTTGTCTTATTTCTAAGAGAAGGAAGTATTTTATTAGATGATGATAAAGAAAACCGAACATTAGAATGAACACAGGTGCTGTTCAATGAGGTAACATCAATGTCTCTGAAGGATGGTTCTTACCTAGAGATCAGTAGACCAACTTCTCCCAATACATATCACATACTGATTAAAATCGTAGAGGATCAATTATAATAGAAGTACATTCTAACATTCAAACAACAATGCGTTTAACAAACTTACTTTAAGTTTCTCATATATATAGTCTTTGAGTTTTTTTTTTTTAATATTTTTTTACACAAGTAGCCTGAACGGTAGATAAAAATGTTGGTATATACATATGTATCTTTATAGGATTTGCCAGAATTTGTGCTTTATGATCTAGCTTTTGTGTGAATTAGTATATAAAATATTAATAAAGATATGCAGAAAATTTAGTTTTCATTTAATTGGGGAAACTAAAATCTAAATGGAAAACGGTAGTGATCTATGACTTTTCAAAAGATATCATTACATGTGACCATCATAGCCTAATCAAAGGCACATTCTTTAAAGTTTGGTAAATTTAAGAAAAGTAGCAACCACATAAATGTAGATATTGGTATCTAGGATTTTAGTTTTCTGATTCTATGCAAAAACAGTTTATGCTTATGTATTTATGCAACATCTATGTGTTAATGTTATAACGTGGTTTTTTAATCGTTGATTCTAAATTCAGACATTACAGGCAGTCATGTTTTGAAACAGATCCTCCAAGATAATTTTGAATCAAATAATTTTATTGAGAAACCACTCAAATGTCCAATATTGGTTCATTAGATGGGAGTTTGTCGCATGTACTCAACAAAGCTAGTAGCCTAAGTCATGGTAATTTAACGTAATATCCAATACTTTTTTAATGGTTTTTTTCAATAATTTTTATTAGTATGAAATGATACTTGTTTTGATGAATTATGTTTTTTAATTATTATTTAAACTATCGTATGTTTGACATATTATATTTAAACAGAAAAGGCAAAGGTAAATAGTAATTCCAAAGTTTCATAAATGAATATTAATGGAACAATTAAAATGTTCCTGAATCTTAATTCATACCTATCTCTTTTCAATAGGTAAATTTCTATAAACAAAAAAATGTATAGTAATAATTTCAAAACTGTTTTTGATTATCTGATGTTGTGTTAATGTATCCATTATGCAGATAAAGAAAAGAGCGCTAGGAGACTTGGAAAAGTGAAAAAAGACAAAATATGTCTTTGCCCAGAATTAAGAGCAAGTTGATTTTTGTGAATTTTTTAATCTCAAAATACTAACAAAATACTTGGATTAACTCCTATAAATTTAACGATTTTATTTTGGTTGTACAGGGAATAGATCTAAAGGAAAGAATCCAATTAAAACTTCGAATACCTGGAAAAACAGAGGCCTAACACGAGAGGTTCAAACTATGCTAAGTGTTAAAATATTCAATGAGGCAGACTATAATATATTGATATAATTTTATTTTAACCATTAAAATTCTTAAACATTTCTTTTCTATCGTGGCAGAATATCTATATATGGGTTATGGTACAATATATGAATGTTGAAAGAGTAGCAATTTAGGAGAAATATTACATGTTACAAAGTGTAAATTTAAAACAATAACTTTAGAAATGTTAATTGAGAATGAATCAGGCCATTTATTGAAATTTCTCACTGTATAGCCTTGTGAGTTGTCACTTATGTTTTAAATTAGTAAAAAATTTACAAGACTCATCAATATAGACATAGGATGTTTTTATTAGAGAAAAATCATTTTTTAAATAACAATTACATGAATAGCTTCTTTCAAGAGTGTAGCGGAACTTTCTGCTTTTGGAAGGCCTCCATCTTCCATAAGTGTTGAAGCTATGAACACAGCAGATTGCCCAAATTTTTTTCTCAAATTTCAATTGAGACATCAACAGTGACTTCTCATTCTCGATTCCTATATGCAACAAAAGTATGTCTTATTTACTTATTCCCCAATACAAATTTAATCTGGCAAAATTGTTCTTTTACAGTGAATGATGACACTCATAGCACAAATATTTATACTAGAGCCACATCAAAGTGTCCCAATCCTATCAAACGTGGTAGATGCAGTTTATGTTCTAGATATATTCAACTCATTAATTGAAATGCATAAGATATATTTAAAAAGGATTTTCAATGTTCTACTATTGACACCATAATCTAAATATTAAACAATTGTTGTAAATCTTATGAAAAGAGTTAGAGCTAAGTTGAATCAATAATGAATTTCAGTTTTTAGAAAATTTAGATTGAAGTTTCTGCTGTCTTGGAAAACCAAAATGAGATTCTCTTCCTTTCTTTCTCAAGTGGCTGCCTCTCTCTCCTTAGTAGAGCTGTCAAACGGTCGGGCGGGCCAAATACGGGCCGGTCCGTCCCGAACGACGAGCTAAAATGTAAAAAACAGGTTGGCTCGTATTTAAAACGAGTGGAGGAAGTACCAACCCGACTCGACTCATCCAAGTTTTTAAATTTTTTTTTTTAAAATTTCTTCATGTTTCATACTGCTAACATTTTTTACAAAGTATCCACATGAAATTAAATTTATCATACATAGCTATTTTTTACATCATTACCAAAAAAAAAGATATTTTTTGTACATATATTAACATGCATATCAGCATGTATAACAAAATATATACTCATCAAATAGTCAAATAACACATCAAACTTCATTAGATCCTTGGATGGTTAAACTAGTTTTGTCACTCTCTTCATCCTCTTCAACATTATCCATATCTGCATCTGCAATTTCAAAAGGAAAAAAATCAAAAATAAAAAAATCAACCTATAAGTAAGCTTAAATTAAGACCAAGTTAGATTACATGATAATGCACCTTCATCATTAAAATCATTCAACCAATTACGAGTTAAAACAAGTGCTTGAACATTGTCCGCAAGAAGTGTTGAACGGTATTTTGTAAGCACACGAGCACCCATACTAAATGCCGATTCACTTGCAACTGTAGTGATGGGGATGCTCAACACTTCACATGCCATAATTGTAAGATTATGATAACGTGAACTACGATCCTTCCAATAGCTCAATACATCCAATTTCTTGTGAAGTTTTGGCTCAAGAGGTGTTTCATCTAGATAAAGATCCAATTCAGATTTTCCAGTTGCATTCTCCATTTGACTCATGCAGTCAATATAATCCTAACAATTCCCAAAATGTTAGGCATATCTCTAAGTGATAAATAAAATAAAAGACACAATATTTTTATTGAAATAAAAAACTTACATCAAATGCTTCTGAATGATCATTGGGTTCTTCTTCTAAAATGGGAGATGCATGAGTTTGAGTAGTTGAACCAACCGAGTCATTTACACTTTGTTTCGAATACTCATTAAAGAGTCTATATAATTTTCTCTTAACCAAATCAATCTTCTCTTCACATGTAGTAGAATCAAGTTTTGAATAGCAAAATCTCAAGGCTTGAAATTTCATTCTTGGATAAAAACAGCCCCTATTGCAAGAATTGTACTATATTCACTCCAATATTTATTAAACTTCGCCTTCATTCTTTCCGCCATGCCCCTAATTACATTATCATCACTATTTATATTTTTCCTCAACAAAAGTTCAATTCTCCAAACATTCATAAAATACAAGTTGGAAGTTAGATATGATGTACCAGAAAAGGCATTGGTTATGGTGTTAAAAGGCCTCAAGAATTCACACATTTTCTCACCCCTTTTCCACTCATCACTTGATGGACAACATTTGTAATTATTATCATTCATTGTCATTCTTATAAATGCACGGTGATACTTCAAACCACTCTCAAGCATGGCAAAAGTTGAATTCCACCTAGTAGGTACATCCATTCTCAAACCCACCTTAGTGTCAAGTGGAGTCATTGCGTACTTGACCAACACACTCCTTAAATATCTTCTTTCTTGCTTCAGATGCTTTTACATATTTGATACTCTCTCTAATCTTATGCAAAGCACCACTAGCTACCTTTAATCCCTCTTGAACTACAAGATTCAAAATATGAGCACTACATCTAATATGAAAAAATTTTCCATCACACAATAAGCCTTCTTGTAATCCCAATTGTTCAATTAAAATATTTTGCATGTTATCATTGGCACTAGCATTATCCAAAGTAATAGAAAAGATCTTTCGTTCTATTCCCCAATCTTTCAAGGAAAAAAAAATTTTTTGTGCCATATCATATCCAGTATGAGGTGGTTCCATTCTACAAAAAGCAAGCATTTTACTATTTAAGTTCCAATTGTTGTCAATAAAATGGGCAATTAGACAAATATAACCCTCTTGGGTTAGTGCAGTCCAACAATCAGAGGTCAAACAAATTCTATTACGACACTTATGCAATGACATCTTCAATTTATCTTTTTGGTCATTGTAAACTCTAGTAACATCAGCAACAGCAGTATTTCTACAATAGTGTTTTACTTCAGGATTCAAAGTTGAATGCAATTCCCTAATCCATTTGTACTCAACAAAATTATATAGAAGACCATGCTCAATAATAGCCATTGAAATAATTTCTCTAATACGCTTATGGTCAATTTGTCTAGATCTCAATTTTCCAGCATGATCTATTATCATTCCAGCCACATCTTGATACTTAGGATCAGGGTTTTTTGGACATTTACTGATATGACGATTAAGACTTGTTGTGCCTATGTTAGAACCACCAACCACATACTCTTTGCCACATGTATTACAAGCAGCCTTCTCTTTTCCATCTTTTATACCAATTTTGGTGAAATATTTCCAGGACGTAAAAGTTAAGGTTTTAGCCTTTTTACCAGGTCTCTCATTTTGTGCAGCAGCAGCTCCCTCTGTAGCATTTGGAATTTTTTCTAAAATTTGCACTTCATCATCACTATATTTGTTACTTTGAATTACAGTTTCAGACTCCATTCTGTAAAATTTCACAGCCATTAAAAATAAAAATATCTTGTGAGTACATTGAATAAATTAAGCTTAAATTTTTCATACAAACATAAATTATAAAGAAAAATAATATCTTATTTTTTATACCTGTTGAAAGAAGAACTCCAGAGAGAGCCAGAAAGAATAGAGCATATAAAGCAAAACTAAACACTGGATTTGGTAAAAAACAAAGCACTATGTGATTTTGATAATCAGATAGAGTGGATTTTAGTTTATGGTTAGTTAAAAAAGGGATTAATATAGTAAAGACTGAATAGTGAGAGGGATGAGGTAAGAAGTAACTTACTGAGATTATAGATAGAGATGAAGAGATCAAAGTAGATGATGAAATGGAGGCATGGAGCTGGTTCCAAAATGGGGCGTCGAGTGTGATTGTGCGTGAATAAGAGAAGTTAGGGTTAGTGACTTGTGAGGGTCTGAGGGAGAGGCTTGCGCTTAAAGAAGAGAAATGATAAAAAAAATTAGGATTTAGGAATTAGAAATTGCTTTGCCTATGAGTTATGGGATAGCTTGGATCAGGATCCGAGAGTAGATTGGGCTCGTAATATATCTTAGAGGCTTGGGTGGTGTTGACATGTTATTCCCAAAAAAAAAAAACCTTTATGTCTTATATTCCAAAGGAATATTTTTTGAAAAAAAAAAGCAAAAAAAATAAAATAAAAATTTAAAAATAAAACGGGTTATCCGAGCCAACCCAAACCCGCTCGACCCGAACCCGCATAACTCGCGAGTTATCCGAGCCGAGGTAAATTGACTCGTTTTTAAAATGTCATAATTTTACCTGCTCGACTCGCCTATTTTTACGAGCGATCCGAGCCAACTCGTGAGTCGCAACCCATTTTGACGGCTCTACTCCTTAGAACCCTCCAAAATCTAGTTACAATGTGTGAGTCGGTGTAACACACCCTAAAATGAATTGGACTTGGGATTTACTGAAAAAAATCCAACCCAACAAAAATACATGTGCTGTTTGATTAAACAATATCTCAGATCTTAAAAGAATATTGATTAGAGATATACCCTGTTCAAAGAATGTAAGAATCCGAGGCTGTCTAACTATTTGTGTGTGGAAGAAGATGAGGTAGATTGCGGTACTAGCTTTTCACTAGGCAAGATAACTCACCAATTATTTAATTGAAGTTTTCTTACATTGATTCCCTTATATTTAAGAGTTATAATATTTTAATTACTATTCGGACAATAAGAACTTCAAAATAAATGTTCTATTATTAATAATATCAGTCGCATTTAATTTTTAATTTGGTGAATTTTTTATAATATAAATTATAAACTTTGCTTTCATCTCTTAATCAATTTTTTGCATTTTAAAAAATAATCGTATCACATTATCCATTTTAATTTTTTTTTATAATTAGAGAAAAGTTTTTTTAATTTATCTATAATATTTTATTCATGTTCTAATTTTAAAAGAATATTTTTCTTTTTTTCTATTTTATATTCCTCATAACAGAAACGGCTTCTTTTATTTTGGTGTTTCCAAGCATATAATTTATATCTGATATATGTTTACATCAAATATTTTTAAAATTTTTTTTTTGAAGTTTAATTATGTTTGGGTCATTGAAAATCAAGCACATAGCATTCATTCGTTGGCTTATTTTTTGCAAGCACACAAATTTTAAATTTAAATACTTAGTAGGTAATTCGAAATTTTTTTAATACCCAATTTTAGAGCTTTAAAATATATGTTAATTAATAAAAAAAATTTATATATAGCACCCATAAGAATTTAATTATTTTTTCTTATATTTTTTTTCATAAGATCGTAAAAAATCAGTGCTAAGTGCTAACTACTAACCCGTGCAACGCACGGTTAATATCCTAATTTACTATTAATAGTAACCTAATTATAAATTTTATAATGGTATAAAGGCTCAATTGATAGGAAAAAAAATAGTATAGAGATCTAATTAAAAATTTGGTGAAACGACTAGCAAAATAATTAAACCAATAATAAACTACAAAAAGTCTTCTAACAAAAAATAAAAAAGGAGTCAAATAAGAAATTAGATATGGAAAGAAAATATGAAGTCTAAAATTTTGTGCAGATGTCAAAGAAACACAATTTTTTTCTTTTTCCATTTTGGACATGAAAGAGTTTTTTCCCTTTTTTTTTGAGAATTTTTTTACCACTCTTTCTTACACACTTTAGTTATTTATTATTTATTTTTGTCTTTCTTACACATTTTATTATGGAGAACACTGAACCAAGCACACATTTTTTCTGGATTTGGATGGGTTCTACAGAAACCCTAAGTTCCAAATTAAAAAGAGTTCAGGACTAAGCAAAAAACAACTTTATTTTTTTTCTAGGCCCACAATCTATCATTCATTATGCAAAACAACAAATTAAAAATATCCATTATTACCAAGTCCAAAAGAAAAAATATCCATTATTACCGTCCTTAATCACCTTTTTTAGGAGCTGCATTAAAAACATTAATTATAAGGTTATCTCCCAACACAAAACAATAAATTAGAATAATTAACTTCATAACACTAGCTAATTAATTAATAATCAAATTGAAACTTGGTTTCCTAATTAAATTATTAATGTTTTTTTAAGAAATTTGTTAAGATTGAACAAACGTATTATCTTATATATTAATATTCTTGCCTAAAATATTCTTGTCTATAATAATCATTTTGGTTAAAAATGTTTTTTATACTATAAATATTATGATTATGAATTTTTCTTATGAAAATATTAATTAATAAAGATTTAATTACAAATTTTTATCTAATAACATAGAAAACGATTACAAATTTAAATTATAAGAACCTAGTTAAATATTTGAAAAAACTATATAAAAATTAACATACTAATTAAACATATTTCGTGATACACAGATCGTATCTTGGAGGTGTTTTGGGGACAAAATATGGTACAAAGTTGTATATATATTGGCCAAAGATTATTTACTTTCATAAATGTTATATTCTAAAGTCTAAACGTTGAATATAGGCAACAAAACCATTTTTTTATGAGATAGTTTTTCAGATTTTCTTTGGTGTCCACTGAGGTTTTTTTTTTTTTCCCAAGTATCCCCCAGCATAATAGGCTAAGGATTAATTCTTCGGGGACTGAGCTCCCTTTAAAGGTTTGCCGCTGGCCAATGGGTTGCTGCATGCACAAGGCAGGATTCGAACTCCCGACACTTGCTTAAGCGGACTAGTGAGCAAACTACTAGGCCAACCCAAGTTGGTTCATAGTTTCTTAGGTTGAAGACACATAGAATAGAAATTCTATTTTTGTTTCTTAAATTTAAGTCAACTTTCATACGCATAATTTTTCATTTTTGTTAATATTTACCTTTTTATGTGTTTTGTCAAGAGCGTTTATTTTTTGTCTTGTTGGGTGAAGAGTTAATAGTTAGCTATTTACGTTTACAAAACCCTGATAAGTTTAGAGACCGACTTTGTTGAGTGTTTTAGCTTAGAGGTTGGATCGATTGTAGCACCGATGTTAGACTGTTTAAAACAAAAGAAGCCTCATATAATCAATAGCTAAACAAGTCCAAACAAATCGAATACTAAAAACATAAAAAAAAGCCTCATATAATTATGTACAAGTTGGATGGATGGACTTGAGAACCTTTTTTAATTAACAGATTGAACTGAGTAGGTTTTACATATTTTTTTCGACCCTAACTAAACCAACTCCGTAAGACCCAAAAAAAAAAAAAAACTCCGTATTGGTTTGATGGCCATGTTGTGGATTTGACATTCTATTAATTTTATTTTTAGGGATAGCTACGATTTTGGTCATAAAGGTTTAACTAAAAAGTCAATTTAGTCACAAACGTGTTTTACGCAAAAAATTAGTCACAAACGTTGTAATTTATATTAAAATGGTCCGAATTGCCATTTTTGTCCTTCTCCCCTCATATGTATCTTCTACTTCTTTGTTTCAAACCGATCGGTTAATTATTATTATTATTATTATTATTATTATTATTATTATTATTATTAATTCATTATCATTATCATTATTACCAACCCTAATTTTCAAATCTCAAAAAAAAAAAAAACCAAGTGTTTACAAAATAATAATAATTCTTCAGTTCCTTCTTTGTTTCAACATTCGGTTTACTTCCTAGAAAACGATTCATCGGTCATACCTTTAAAAACTGATACTATTTTCAAAAATGGGGGCAAAATTGTAAATCAATTCATTCTGAAAAAATTATAACGTTTGTGACTAATTTTTGGCCTAAAATATGTTTGTGACAAAATTAATTTTTCAGTTAAACCTTTATGACTAAAATCATAGTTATCCCTTATTTTTTATTTATATATGATTGAGTCTATGACAAAGAAAAAAAAGTGAGTTGAGTCCAAATTCCAAAGAGATGAAAATTCATAAAAATATCAAATAGTTTAACTACCAAAGAAAACGACCATTTCATGAAAATATTCATAAATCTGGAAGATCTCTTTAAAATATAAAGAGTAAACCACCAAAAATGGCCACGAAATTTACAATCACTGATAAAAATGGCCTTCAATTTTCTAAACGACAAAAATAACCCCCATTTTTTATAAGACGTGACAAAAGTGTCATCCTGTTGAAAGAGAATGAAACCGTTAACAGAAAAATCTGAGCTGGCAAACAGAGCCTCCTATGTGTCATCCTAATAACTCTAACACTGTTTCACCCCAAAATTGAGCCTCAAATGTGAAACCCTAGTTCCTAAATTGAATGCCAAAGACTAAAGTAACCATTCCCAAACAAAATACCCAAAATTCTCCATTCCACCAAACCCCGCGAAGTGAGTGTCATTCATCATAACGTTGTGTTGTCAACCTTTCTTCTTCTCCTTCTTGAGTTGTCGTCGTTGAGGGTTGAGGTGAAGAGCATTCATCACCGTTGTATGCGGCGTCAACAATCCTACTGCAACTCAAACTGCCATCGCTGAGCCTGAAGGTTGAGGTGAGCACATACTTCTTATTTTCTTTTTCCACTATTTTTTTGGTAGGGCTGGTGGTGTGTGAGTTTATTATAGAACTGTGATAATGCATTCCTGTGTCTCATCCCTTGATTTTTTGCCTCTATGTCTTGTAGATGGATCCACTGATCACTTTTGTATATCATCACATGGGTAGGTTAGAGAGAGATCCAAAAGGTATAGTGAAGTATAGTGGGGGTTTGGTTAGTGATATTGAATGGGTTGGTTCTGTTACATGCAAGTTGTCCATGGTTGAGGATATGGTTTTGGATTTGGGGTATTCTAGTATCAAAGGTGTTTACTGGTTGGTGCCAGGGTTAGGGTTGGATAATGGGTTGAGGCTGCTTGTAACGGATGAGGATGTTGCAAACATGTGTGATGCTGCATTTGACAATGATAATATGGTACATTTGTATGTGGAGCACAATGTTATTGCCGATCTTATTGTGATTGAGCAAGTGGTTGTTTCTGATAACACACAAGAAGCTGATACAGAATTTGTAGAAGCTGATGACGTAGTTGTGGATCAACCTAAAAGGGAACAGAATGATGTGAGTAATGAGGTTCAAGGTGAATCAAATGATGACAGAATGCACATGAATATTGATGTTAATCATGGGAATAAGAATGATTGGCCGAATGCAAGTTCTTCCCAAGTCCCCCAACGAGGATTCCAATGTTGAAAATCGACAAAAAAAGGGATGGAAATTGAGAAAGAGGTTTCCAAGACCTCCTCCAAGCGATAAGCTACAACCTGCTTTAAAACCGGTTTTAAAGAATAACAATGAAGCTGAAGTACAAGGCATGCCAGAA
This sequence comes from Stylosanthes scabra, assembly GCA_036250425.1. Lineage (NCBI taxonomy): Eukaryota > Viridiplantae > Streptophyta > Magnoliopsida > Fabales > Fabaceae > Stylosanthes > Stylosanthes scabra. The sequence goes on from JASCZI010212026.1 coordinate 24,320, forward strand.
CCAGTACAAGAGAAGGTAAAATTCTTGTTGAGTTAATCTTGATTAATTAGTTGTAAAAAAACTGAATTATTTTATACCTATTATTGGTGACTTAGATGTCAAGATTGATTAGAGTATTGAATGTTTGGGGATAACTTAGATAATTAAATAAATGACACTTACTTTATTCGTTTATGATTGTGCATTGGCTGTATATGAAGGTGCTGGTAGTGGACAACAGAGGACATCTAGAAGACACCATTCAAGGCCCTTTCCTTTGGGACAAAGGATTATACCGCCCAGAGAAGAAAATGAAGCTCCATCAGTTGTTGTTCCTCAACCTAATGCTGATGGTTCGGATAATGAGCCTGATGAATACCAATATCACTCGGAAGAGCTACATATACCTCCTGCCTCCGATTCCGAAGAAGAGCATGTTGTATTTCCACAACACAATTCGGATACTCCTTATGGACGAATAAGACTAGAGCTAGGGATGGAATTCGCTACAATGGAATAGTTCAAGACTGCTGTGTTAAAATACAATGTAAAAATGGGTTGAGAGGTGAGGATTCTTAAAGTAAACCCTAAAAGTGCAAGTACATTTGCTGGAACACTAAATGTCCATGGTCGGTTTATTGTGCTAAAAGAAACCATCCACGAAGTTACCAAATCAAGTTATTTGTGGATGAGCACACCTGTGGAAGGAATAATTGGAGCTGATCCGTGACTTGCAAATGGGTTGTTGAGGGGATGGTTAAGAAGCTAAGGATTAGTCCGAATTGTCATGAAAAGAGGCACATGAATGGTTTAGGGTGGAGTTTGACATACTTGTTGGGGATAGGATGATGTACAGGGACATGGAGAAAGCCAAAGACATAATAGAAGGAACTGAGAAAGAGCAATATGGCAAATTGAGAACTTATTTGTGGGAGTTGTTGAAGACTAACCCCGGCTCAACCATCAAGTTAGAGACACATCCACAGCCAACCGGGTTACCTATGTTCAGAAGATTGTACATATGCTTGGATGCTTGTAAGAGAGGGTTCAAGGAAAGTTGTAGACCTTTCTTATGCCTTGACGAAACCTTCTTGAAGGGTTATTTTGGAGGCCAATTGCTGACGGCAGTTGGGCAAGATGCCAACAATCACCCCTTCCCGGTTGCATTTGGTGTGGTTGATGCAAAGATGAAGGACAATTGGAAGTTTTTCCTTGAGCTGCTCCATGAGGACTTATGAGACTACAAAGAATTTGGCTGGAACTTTATGTCTGACCAACAAAAGGTTAGGTCTTTTGAAAGTGACATGTGTTTCCCTTATTGATTGTTATGTTTGTAAATTGAAACATGAGGCTGTTTTCATTAATGTTTTGTGATAGAGCTTAATTTCGGCATTGCAAGAGGTCATGCCAGATGTTGATCACGGATTCTGCTCTATGCACATGTGGAGAAACTTTAACAAACAGTGGAAGGACTTGGAGTTGAGGCAGTTACTGTTTCAATGTGTGCGGGCTCTAACAGATCAGGATTTCAATGATAGGATGGCAGACATCAAGAAGATTAATATTGCTGCCTGGAAATACTTGTCCAAATTTGATCAAGCGACTTGGTCTAAATCAAGATTCTCCACATGGTCCAAGGTGGATAACGTCACAAACAACTAATGCAACATGGGTTGGGTTGAAAGGAAAGCGTATTCTGGTTATGCTTGAAGATATGAGGTATTACATCATGAAGACCATGGCAACACACAAGGATGCATTGATGGCATACACAGGGAAGCTGACTCCTATTCAGCTGAGCAGATTAGAGAAGGATAAAAAGGCTGCACAATCAAAGCCTACTGCACAATCAAGACAGCAACAAGCTCTTCCCAATGCTGCTGCAATTTCCTCTGCTAGGAGGGGTGCTTTTAGGGTAAAGATACCTATATTGAGTCCTCCAGCTTTTATGAGGAGTGCTCCAATTGGACCACTTCCTGTCAGGCCAAATGCCCCTGTCAAGTCAGCAGCCATCATAGGCCCAATGCATTATCTAGGCCTCCTCAAACTAGGCCCAATGCCCAACTCAATCATGTTGCTGCTGGTGCAAGTTCAAGTGTCCCAACACAACCTATGGTGTCCAAAGAAATCATAATTGGAGCAAGTAAAGCTACAACTTCAAGATTCAGTGATTTCATGCCATCTCAAAGAAATGACCAGGACAAGAATGCTTGAAATTATGTTTTTCGAGAGTGGTTACTTTAGTTGTGTTTTTACTTAGGGTTGGTTTAGTTGTGTTTTTATTTAGAGTCTCTTATGACTTTGGTTTACACACAAACTATTATGGCTTTTTGAACATATTAGCCTTGTCTTTTGGTCTCTATTTTTGGTGTAATTGTTGATGTGGATATCAAATAACTATTTCAACAATGAAATCTATCCAAGATGTTTATGTTTCAGGTGAAAAACATATAACACTGAAGGTGTCATGTTTCTGTTACTTTGAGGATGACGCTTGATGTGAAAATTGTTAATGCCATGGTTATATTTTGCTTAAACATCATTCCTTATCTAGGATGTTTATGTTCATTTCATACATTTCTTTGTGATATTAGCAAAACAATAAATCTAAGAGAAAACACAACACAATTCTGCACATTATAGGAACTTTTCCTCAACTAATTCAATACCATCCTCAACAGCATATACATTGCTAACAAGAACCTTACATAGTCAAGGAAATAAAACTCATAACCAAACCAACTACAACTAAAACTATGGTTAATATCAAAAGCTTCTCAATCTTCTTCATGTGCTCCTTTATCAGCAACTCTTCACCACTAAAATTATCAGGCAAATCACCTCTGTTTTTTCTATTTAGACTTCTCTCATGAATCTCCAGATTCTTGCTGTTTGCAGAGCATCCAGCTACACCCGCTACATCATCATATGTTTCACCCATTCATTGGAAATAATTGCAGCTAGCTTTCTTGCTCTGCCAATCAATAACAAAAATCTCAAATTTAGCAAAAAACCTCAATAACCACACACACATGCATTCTTGAACAAAACCCATAACACATACCTTCCAGAGAGGGCACCGAAAAAACTATCTTCCAGGATTTGTCTTGGTCTTCGACTTCAATGGCACCACCGCAAGATTGCAAAAGCATGTACCATCATAATGCTTCCTGATGTGCTCGTGGCCTTTGTATTCATTGTTGCTTGCATTACCCATTGATAGGTCCTATGCTTGACGAAGGAATTGGAAGAACTTGGACCATACATGGGTGATAGGGTTTCAATTTGTGAATTTGGGAGAGGAATCATGGTTCTAAACCTAAATTAGGGTATAGAGATGCATGAAACGGTGTTGGACTGATTGGGATGACACATAGGAGGCTTTGTTTGCCAGCTCAGACATTTCCGTTAACCTTTTCAGTGTCTTTCAACAGTTGGACACTTTGTCACGTTTTATAAAAAATGGGGTCATTTTTGTCGTTTTGGAAATTAGGGGCCTTTTTTGTCAGGGATTATAAACTTCGTGGTCATTTTTGGTGGTTTACTCAAATATAAAAACTCCTAAGAGCTTTTTAAAATTGATGCATTCTAAAATACAGAAACTGATTTATAGATGTGAGAAAATTTTCCAATATACCCCTATGACAACACTGGCTCAGCCAAGTGAGATGATGTAAATGGGAAGCCTTCATGACCCAATGTAATGAACTGCAAGCAATGTATGGCTCTTGGGCTTTATGGGACTTGAATTTATGGGGCTTAATCTGAAGCCCAAATCTAATTTGAAACATTTTTCAAAGATATTATTTTTGTGACTATTCAGAGATATTATTTTCTGTCCAAAAAAAAATATTATTTACTCTCATACAAAATTACAAATTACTGCAAATAAAAAAATTACAAATTATCAAAAGAAAATACTTATACAAAAAAATATTAATTATTCTCTCTCATTTCAAACACATTAATTATACATGCTCTCTCTCATCTTTGAAATACAATTCTAATCAATCATTTAGATTCAATGGCTATAATTAAACCCTCTCATTTCTCAGACACTTTTTTCACTAAATACCACCTCTATATAGGGGTGTTCATGGCCCGGACCGGCTCGATGCCCGGGCCTGATGAAATTTGGGCCACTTTTGGCCCGGCTTCAAAGTGGCCCGAAATCGACCCAAAAATTATGAAACCAGCATGGTGATAATATGAAGCCGGGGCTGGGCCAAGGCTCGGGTCACCCGGCCCCGATCCAGTGGCCCAATCATATATACATAATTTAAGTTTTTATATAAGATGATAGTATATTGTGTAATCTGTATTGTTTTTGTGTAAATGTGTGTAAACTATGAATTGAAATTGGCCCAATTTGTGTTTAAGCCCATTAGAGAATTAAACTAACTCATGAGTCATGACTCATCCATTGGCCCAAAGGCCTTCTTCTACCCTAACCCTAATAATCTAATAACATTCTTTGTTCTCCTAGCCACCCTCCACTGTTTCTGCTTCTGCGTTATCCCAGCCACCCCCACACAGCTGCACTGCTCCCACTTCATTGTCATTGCCCCTGCGTCTGCACTACTCACGCTTCTCCAACAAGGGCTCGTCGCCTTCGAATTACCGTCTTGTCGCCATCGTGTTGTCTTTACGTTGTCTCTTCTCTTATCGCGCCGCCGTCCTCGTACTCTGGTTCTCGTCGTCGTTCTAGTCTTTGTTGTCGTCGCGTTGCTTCTGCTATGCCGTCTTGTCGCCTTCATCCTGCTTCTACTTCCCAAGCTCGTTCTTCACTTCTAATCTCTGCAAGCTAACCCGTCAAACTCAAAGTCTCTGACCAAATTATTATTTATTTCTTTTTGAAAACTGAGTTAGTTACATGTAAATTTTACTTTAATTTTTAATGTTGTTAGAAATGTTGATTCTTCTGAAATAAGGTTCATTTAATTATAATTATTACTGTTGAAATTCAAATTGATGCGAATCCATCTTAATATTAATATTAGAATTAGAAATGTAAATTTTTGCTGGAATTGGGAACATAATTGTTTATTTGCTGCCACAGGCCCGTTTTTTATCCGGCCCAAATATGAGGAGATTTCATCGGGTCTAAGGCCCGGTTAGGGTCTAAAAAATAGGCATCAACACTCCTACCTTTATATATACTACAAGAAATTTACCCATTTGGCCACACTAATTTTAGGCAACCTTTGAAAAGGGTAGCCTATTCATAGAATATGTAACGCTTTTCTCAGAGTGGCCAAGAATCAAAAGAATAGGCATCGCTTTGAAAATGACTTCTAAAATAGCAAAGGAATCATTTTTAAAGCGCAGGCTAAATTATTGGCTATAGAATCACTTTTCCTTATCAAAGGGAGCGCTTTTGAAGTGCAGCTTATTTTTTTAGTATTAGGTGCGCCTGGTAAGCGTTTCCTAATGTATAAGCCCCAACTTGTAATACTCTTGCCTCTATACTATCTTACTCTAACCTAGCTAATTCCCAAATTAAAAAATAGACTCACTAACGCACACAACTTTACTCTTCTTCAGTTTTTCAGCCTTCGAGTCTTCTCTCTCAAATCCCCAGGAAACCCTAGCTATCACACCCACCCACGGCTCTTGTCTCCGCCGTCCGACCACCACCGTCTGACCACCCATCCCCACCCTAACCTCCATCGCGTCATCTCAAGCCGCCGAACACTTGCGTCGCATCTTCGAATCTGCCACTTCGTCGCGCCGCTCTTCGCCTGAAAGAGAGTTGTCACCGCGCCGCCGCCTGGGTCCGTTGTTGTTCTTCACCGTCGCGTCACCTCGTCGTGCTCCTCGATTGCCTGGTCTCCCCTCGCTTCCGTTGTTACACCTTTCGATCCCCTCCTCCAATGGCGGTGAGTAACCTTCCCTGTTCGAACTCGCGTAATTCTTTGAAATCCTTCTGTTGTTGGCTTGTTGCACACTTTTAAAAAAAAAACTGACTCTTGTTTTCTGAGTTTTGCAGACTATACCAGTGAATCCGAAGCCTTTCTTGAACAATTTGACTTGGAAACTAGTTATTGTCAAACTGAAGTGGGGAATGGAGTACAAAGGTATGCTCCTTTTTCTTTGTTTATTTGAGATTTGAATTTTATTAATAAATTTTTTTATAAAAGTACTTGATATACAGTTTGAACAGAAAAGGTTTGCACAAAATGTAAAAATTTTCTATTAAAATATAATATTTAACATTTTAACTCATTTAATTCCTATGAAAATAGTAACTTGTAAGAGTTCAAAAGCCTAAGTCCTAATTACCTTAGACATTAAGTTATGGATATAAGTGATACTTGTGTCTTATAAGCATAGAACAATCGGGAAGTACATATATAATTGTCCGCTTGCATTGGTAAATGATGAATAAGAGAAATGAGATAACTATGTTTCAATACTCTTATATACTGATATTATTGTGCAGCATTCTAAGTTCAATTGACTCATTTAATTTCAATTTTTAATTGACATAGAAATTGCATGTGAATGATTAATCTTCTAGAATGTCTATCCAGCTTGTTGGTGGGTATTCTGT
>JASCZI010212027.1:2768-16291 GCA_036250425.1 Stylosanthes scabra
AAAATCAATTAAGAATTTCATATTCTTTCTCTCTATAGTTCTCTCTCTTCCTTTTCTATTATTATCTCTTCTATAGCTTTAATGTTATTATAGCTTTAGTTCTATAACATAAATAAAGATTTTAGTGAGAAGCGTGTGATTACTTAATGCTGCATTTAGGGGAGAGACTGAGACTGAGAGATTAAGGTTGAATTAAATTTGTTATTGTGTTTGGTTTAAACTTTATTAGGAGATAGAGATTAAATTAAGTTAATTAAAGAATGACAAAAGTTAGTATTAAAAACTTTAATGTTAAGTGGGGTATTTGAGTAAAAAAAATTATTAAAATTCCATTCCCACTTCTCAGTTTCTCAGTTTCCACTATTTGGAGGCACTGAAAATATTGAAATTTTGGGACTAAAACTGAAATTTTAGTTCTACTCTTTGACTTTTTATTTACCAAACACAATACTAAGTCTCAGTCCCCAATTTCAATCTTAGTAATCAGAATGAAACACTACCTTAGAGTATATATAAGTTACTGGTTGGTTATAATAGATTTCCTATTCTAGATTTCCTATTCTGTTGAGATAGTTATAACCAACTTCCTCTTCTACTGTTATATATGACTCTGTCACTTCTTCATGTAATCATCATCAAATCATAATAATATTCGATCTCTCTTTTCATTCTTGCTTAAGTTTGTTTCTTGCTCTCTAAATCTTAACGTGTGTAACTAGATTAGTTTTCAAAGAACATATCTATGATTTTGTAAATTTTGTTTTTCTTTTGTGTTTTTTAAATGGAAAAATATAGGTAATGAATAATTTTCAAACTAAGAAATCAGCCAACAAAAAATAGAATATCCGTAACCACTATTAATAGAACATCCACAATGAAAGTTATAGAACATCCGAAACCTAAAGTAACTATCAACTAACTTCAGAAATAGAACATCCGAAACTTAGAAACATAACATCCGAAACCTAAAGAAATAGAACATCTAATTCAAGTTGTTGATTGATGTTGGCTAAATTTTTATTAGTTACCTAGCATTGCTCATAAAACATTATTTCAAAGTCAAATAACGTAAAAAATATTACAGAACAAGATTGAATTTGACATCAAAATAATATTCTATTTTAACATAAAAGACAAATTATTTGATCAAATAAAATAAATGTATATTTAAAATTAATATTAATATTGTTTGAGTAATTAAATTAGTCTCTTAAATTTCAAATCTTTTTATTCAAAATATACCTATAACTGCTAGAAGGATAAAAGGAAGTGTTTAAGCTAATTGAGCACCGACACTTATCCACAATAAGGAACTGGGAGAAGCATTTCTTGAACATGATGTCGCTGTTGGCTTTCAAGAATGGTTTAATTTCTTGATCTCTTCTGAATGAATCAGGCACTTGATTCGAATTAGATGAGCTACCCCCGATGCATGCATGTCTTGACTATGGAAAAGACATACACTTGCAATTCCAACATCATAATAAAAAGCCACTGGACTTATCTCCTTGGTTCTGAGCAACCCCAAATTCATAAATATCAACTTCAATTGATGCAAGGAGTTTTGAGGTGAAAACAACATCCAGACTGGATCTTCGCAAGAGAAATAAGTCCCTATGGTGTTTGGATATATACAAACGGCGTTTAAACATTCTCATTTAGCATTGTGTGTCACTTAACCTTGGATGTGCTTATTATATGAAATATTGAAGCAAAATCACAGAGGAGGGAAACAAGAGTTCTCATGAGTGACGAGACACGAATGTTGCATTCCACTCCCAATATTTGTAATCTTATATATATATATTAGCCATTACTCAATTCTAGCAAAGAATAAATTAAGAGTTAATCTCCATGAAATTTTACTATTTTGCTAAAATAATTTTTAAAATTAAAATTATTTTAAAATAGGTTTCCTATATTTGGATACCCATAACTCACATTAGTATGGAATAACTTCCATCACTTATGCATTAACGTTTCGTTAATATAAATGGATGATAATTACGGTAGATATAAAAACAATTATGCTCAAATTAAGTTGAAATAACATCATTTCAAATGGTCTTTAGGATTAGGAGTCAAGCGAAATTATCTACCAAATATTCATTCTCATTTCAACCAAATTTTAACGTCAATCATAAAATAACATCATTTTAGGTATCAAAAATATAATTGTCCAACGTGACGTTAATGTCTTAATAATATGTTGTAAGTTGTCTTAGACACTAATGTGAGTTATTTTCTGAACTTGGAGATTAAACAGAGTTAAAATAAGAATAATGCTAGAGAAACGATTATAAAAATTATCATATTTAACTTAAACTAAATTATTATTATTATTATTATTATTATTATACACAATCAAATATTTTTAGCAACCAAGTCCAACCAAGTTTCAAAAACACACACGCCTTTCACGTAAAATAATTCTTCTTCTTCTTCTTCTTATCATTATTTTTCTTTTTCTCCGTCAACTGTTGCTGCTTTTTCCGATGACCATGAAGGCGACGGCGGCAACGGTGGCGGCGGCAACGGCAGCGATGACGATAACAACAAGGAGGAGGAGAACAATTAGGATGACAATAGAGAAGAAAAAGACAGTGACGACAGCGACGACGATGAGGAAGGCAAGGATGATAACAACATTGAAAAAAGAAAAGAATAGGAAGAAAAAAATATAACATAGGAGGAGGAGAAGGATAATGAGGAGAAACCCAGAGAAGAAGAAGAAGAAGAAGAAGATTTGTTTCTATTTTTCATACAAATCCGTTTCTGTTTTCATGAAAATTCGTTTATATTTTCATGAAAATCCGTTTCCGTCTTCATGAAAATCCAATTCAATTTTGATATGAAAATCCGTTTCTGTTTTATATGCAAATCCGTTTCTGTTTTGGTGAAAATCCGTTTCTGCTTTGCTTCAAAATCCGTTTCTCTTTTGCTTTAAAATTCGTTTCTGTTTTGCTTCAAAATCCAATTCAATTTTTATATGAAAATCCATTTCTGTTTTTCATGAAAATTTATTTCTATTTTTCATGAAAATCCAATTCATGAAGAAGAACATCATCAACAGCAACAACAACGTGAACAACAGCAGCAACAACAACAACGGCAGCAACAACGTAACAATGAAAAAGGAAGAGGAAGAAGAAGAAGAGGATTACGAAATGGTGGCGGTAGCAACGGCGGCGACGACGGCGGTAACAGCAATAACGACGCAGTAGCAGGAAGAAGAATGAACAGGAGGAGGGGAGGAGGAGTTGTTGCACTGAAATTGAGAGAGAAGTGCGCGTGTTTTGGATGGGGAAGAGAACGCGTGTTTTTTATGTTATTTTGGTGATAGTAGGTTAAAAATACTTGGTTGAGATTGATTGGTGAAATTACTTAAATATGTAGCATTATTTATAACATCTGAAATTATTTATTTATTTAATCAAATAAGTAAAGTTTGGGCTCCTTTGAGTTAATTTTTATTGTCCCAAATATTTCTTTAAAATAGATCTCAAGGATCGTTCTAGTAGACACGTGAAATTTATGTAGGCATAATTTTGTTATTCTAATTTATATATTAATTATTGCTGAAATAAATGTATAATATTATATATTATAAATATATAATTATATATATTACATATATATAAAATTATAAATATTACGTTAAATAAGATAATTTAGATGATAACTATCTATTATTATTCAAACTATATAGGTTTTAAAAACGCAGATGCATTGAACCCTCGATGAACCTTTTTTTTTTTTGGTTTCTTACTGTATTTTTTCAGCTAATAAGTCAAGGACTAATTCATCGTGGATTGGAGCTCCATTTAAGAATTTTTCACTGGTCAATAAATTGTTCTATACACAAGATAAAATTCAAACTCTCGATACTTACTTAAACAAACTAGTGAACTAACCACTTCATTAATCCAACTTTGTCGAATGCAACAATTAATACACAAACCATTTTGCAATCAAATTCTCTGTTTCCTTACCTGCCTCCCTCCTTTTCTTTTTTTTTTTTCTTTAAATTAATATAAGTAATGTTTGTTAAATTAAAAGCAATTAATAAAAGGTCGGTAAAAATATTTATACAACTGGTATTTTTTTTCACTACCTATTCATTGTATCACTCCGTCCTCCTCACTTTTCTGTGGCAACATCTTCACTTTGACATGGCCGTTATCAAAGACCCACGACCATCTCCTCCCTTCCTAACACCAAGTTCTACAGCGAACAACTCAATTGACGTTCTTCTCTATCACCTGAAGCACTTGGCTGGGCAACATGCATGTTGACATCCTGTGTGTCTATGCTGCCTGCCATCTCTAGGCCTCTCTTGTCCGCAATGTATGTTTATTTCCTGTCTATGCTAAAATGATAAGAAATTTGGGTCTTATACTTACAAGTTACAGCATATCATGAAAATGTTGTGATCAATTTATTCCACAAGCTTAGAACTGTACGGCTCCAAGACTGTAAGTGGCAAAACCATTGGGAGACTTTAAGGGAGGAACCAAAATGAGAGAATACAAGATGAGAAGACACCACATCCAACTCAAAATCTTAAGGTGACAAATTTATGGATCTCTCATCTTATAAACTCCTCACTTCTCCTTACTCTAAAAAATGTGGGACTAACCCTTCACACATGACCATCAAATAAGAAGTGCAGGTGTGAGATATAATTACCAATATAATTATCCTAAAAAATAAAATATTTTGAGATCGAATTTGTTACACTTAAAATTAGATAACAATTTAGTTTTTAAATTGTTGTCAAAATATGAGTTCAATTACAAATAGATAAAGTCATACAAACTAAGAAAAATTGTCAACGTAAATATAAACACAAAGAATAGAACGAAGACTATATGTTGAATATTTATACCCTGCTTCCATGTTTCAAATTTATATACACGTTGAGACTTAAAATGATAGAACAAACACATTGCGGCTTACAATTAGAAATTAATATGCACATAATAATTTCTGATGTATTTAAATATAACAACACAGAGGAAAATGATAAAGTAGCATTACAGTTAGATAACTTTCTACTCATAGCTCCCATTTAAAAGAACTGAAACTAAATTGAGAAGACATTATCATTAATAGCAAATATTGATTTTGGAAAGAAAAAAAAAAGTCATGGGTAATACTAAATTATCAATACTTTTGCTTTGGTGACTCTGTGAATTAACAGCACCGATCTGTATATGCTTAACTCTGTCACGCTCACCCTCCTTAACCATGAAGTTTTCACGCATCATAACAATCTCTTTGTTTAGAAATAATTCTGGATAATAAGGGCGCCCATCTCCTTTAGCATTCATCTCAACATGCCATGTTTTAATTCTGTTATTGCACTTGAGCATCCATAAGATGCAACTATAGGAATCACGATCAGTGAAGGTTGCAGCAGCCAAACACAGATGGCCATTTACTGAGAGTAATTTTCTACCAGCAGCTGGGATGTCGTTTGGAACTAATATGTGTCCAAACTCTGTAGTTGCTGGAGAATAATGCACAATGCATTGAGGACTCGTCATGGGGTTATTATTGAAATTAAGCCAGTATAGATGGACAATTACCATAGCAAGATGACTAAAATGCAGAGTCCTATAAATGTAACTCCATCTTGAAAATGGAAGATTTTTTAATTGATGGATTTGAAGAACTAAAAACACGCACAAGGAGCAATTCAACAAAAAACTGCTCAATTAAGCAAATATGATAAGATGGAAATTATTTTTCCTATTACATTAAAATTAATAAATTAAAATATGAATTTAAATGATAAAAATTTTTGCATTAAACTCTAAGAGAGAAGGGAAGAAGTCACTTTGATAAAGAAAATAAATGCTGATACAAATGCACCAAAGATAATTTTTTAATTTGAAGATGCTAGCCATGAGAGATAGAAATTGGATGCCATGCTATTTAAACACAGTGTTATTAAACATTGCAACTTTAAGCTATTTAAAATTTGAATCCAAATGGCAACATTGCTTGCTCATAGCAAAATTGGTGGCAAACATTATTAGGAACATTTTCTGAATATTGGGATAATATGAGTGTTAATTAAGTCTAGAGATGACAACAAGACCATGAAACAATAAACCATTCTTATAACAATGGAGAAAATCTTATGCAGACATTTTAAGACCGGACTGGATTTTTGTGTCATACCAAACCATAAATACCCCTATAAATCTATATATTATTAGTAATATTTTTTATTGTTAATGAGTAATTTTTTTAAATAAATAAAATTAAATCGTTATTTATCAAAATACGTATTTCTGGACATATTTACCATTTTGAATATCATTACTAGTACAGGTCCGGATCGGTATTCGAAGGAATCAATACCGGACTGGACCGATATTAGTTCAATTAAATATAAAAAAAAAACACCAATACCGATCCGGGCTGGTATTGGTTCCTTCGAATACTGGTCGGTATTTAGCAGTAGCGCTATGTAGGGCCAGTACTGGGTATTTATCAGTACCGCCCTATGTAGGACCGATACTGACTTTTTATAGCCCTATATATAAGGGTTCGGGAGAGGATGTTTAATTTTGTACGTTTTCATTCTCTTCCACCCACTTTAGTAAATTTTGTAGTCTTCTAGAGTATCAGCATGGACGTAGGTGGTGGAGAACAAGCGGAAGGGCGTGGGCGTGGGCGCGGGCGCAGTCGTGGGCGCGGCCGTGGGTGTGGCAGGGCCCATCCCGCGACAGTCGGCGCAAGGCAGCCAGTTGCGCGTAGTGCTGACATCAACCGGCTCAACTTAACAACGCATTTGGTTGCAGCTGTGGACTTCCAGGTACACAACATAACTAACTTTAAGTTAATAAGTATATTTTTTAAAGTAGTGTAGATAATTTGTTTGGTTAGATAAATTGATTATTAGATTAGATAAAATAGTGTAGAAGTTAGGGTTAGAAAAAAATTACTTAATGTTAGTTAGATAATTCTTTTTGTTAGCCATTTTATGTAGTCTTACCGTCTAGTTTTACTAGAGAATTCAAATGCTAATTTTAATTCATAGGTGGTACAATTGAGTCTAACATATTATAATTCATTAATTTAATTTCTTTTAATAAAAGAAATTAGTAATGATTTAAGTTAAGTGCTTTTTTTTTAGAAATATAGTAACAATTAATAGGTAAATTTTTTAGTAAATTAGTATTAAGCGCACCTTTATTTTTTAATATGTCTTTTTAATTATTTAGTATCAACTTTGTCACCCTTAATAATAATTTAGTTATTGTTGTTGTAATCTAAATAATTTAGTATGAAATTTGTTGCCTTTAATAATTTAGTATCAAATTTTTTTAATGATTTAGTATCAAACTTGTCAACTTTACTTATTAATTTTTTTTAATAATTTATTATCAAATTTGTCACCTTCAATAATAATTTAATTATTTATTTATTGTTATTATAATTTATTTATTTTTTGTCGTTACAACATATTAAGCGGTATGTATTGTATTGAGACCCAGACATGTTGCGACCATTTAGGTGCCACGGATGCTTGAGCTCCACACGGCAGCGTTGTTGTGCCCCCTCCGCCAGCGATATTGCCGTACGTGCGAGAGGCAGGGTTTGAGGGTCTACTTGCCATGAGGGACTTCGACATAGACAGTGGATTGTTGTCCGCCTTCGTCGAGAGATGCAGGCCAGAAACACACACTTTTCATTTGCCATTCGGAGAGGCGACGATCACATTACAGGATGTGGCGTACCACTTGGGCCTACTGACGGATGGCGAACCTGTTGGAGGCTGTGTGAGGGACTTCCAGTAGTGGTATGGGAGATCGATGTGGCAGATGATAGAGGATATATTGGGGGCGAGGCCACCGCTCAGGGGGCGGCAAGAACGAGTATGCCGCTGTGAAGCTTACATGGCTGAGGGATCGAGTTCGACAGACTCCCGCATAGGTCTGGTGTATGTACTGAGGCAGTTTGCCCGACGCTACATCCTGTTGATGATCGGGTGCTGGCTAATCTCGGACAAGTCTAACAACATGGTGTCTGTGCGATGGATTCCGCTTCTTGAGGACTTTGATGCCTACAAGAAGCTCTCGTGGGGATCTGCGGTCCTCAGCTATACCTATCATCATCTGTGCTAGGCCGCAGATCGAGACACGACTGACATTGCCGGCTGCGCACCGCTTATCATGTTGTGGATATATCAGAGGTTTCCAAGATGGTGCCCGGAGGCGAGGGACGTCATCGTATTCCCACTCGTCGCGAGGTATAAGTTACATTATTACGTTAAATATTAGTGCACTATTTGTTTTAAAAGCTGAATTCTGAATAACGTAAACTATCTACCCATGGTTTTCAGGTTGAGTGGGTATCAGTAGCTGAACAAGGACAACCATGACAGGAGGATGGTGCAGATTAGGTCGGATTTGGATCGGTTGGGCATCCACGAGGTAATGTTTATAGAGTGAATCATATTTTACTATGAAATTTCGCTTGCTTGTCTATTTATTAACATAAGGGATAACTCATTCAGATGGTTCAATCACTGGTCAGCTCCACTCTACGACGGGCTATAAGCGGCATTCTTCAGATACCTCTTTCCCTCAGCAAACCCGAACTTATTTGTGAAGTTTGTAACCATGTGCCTGACGCAAAAACCATGGTGTGCGGTTGGCCTCGCCCACCCGTTGTTCTGGTTGTTAAGGGCAGATCGGATGGCCTGTGACCTGTCAGATATGATCATCACACCCTCTTGCGGAATAACATGCCGCTTCAGATTTCTAAGGAAGAACGCCCAGCCATCGGTAGATTCAGACTCAACGATAGCAAAGGCGAGCGGCAGGATATTATCATTTTCATCCTGTGCCACAGCTATCAACAAAACCCCACCAAACTTTCCATATAAGTGGGTGCAATCGATCGACACAAACGACTTGCAATGCTTGAATGCTTCGATACATGGTGGAAAGGCCCAGAATACCTTGCCAAACTGACTAGAGTCGCGATCCAGCAGGTTTCCCCGGTAGTAAGGAACAACCTCAAAATCAGTGGCTGTGCCGGGACAGAAATCACTGAACGCTTGAAGCAACATAGGAACCTGATTATACGATTCCTCAAAGTCCCCATACAACTGCAACATTCATGTTTGTTAAGTAATTTTAAAATTTCAACGGTAAATCTCATTAATAGTGTTCATTAGGAAGTAGTGTTGTCCTTGAGAAGGCCTTCTATATTCAACCATATAAGTTGGAAAATATCTCTCCTTCTACCCATACAAATATGTATTACTTTTACTTATCCTTTTTAAGTTTAACATGGACAAGCTGGTTGTTGCTTTCTATGTGGTTGTGGCTATGAAAATTACGGCAAAGCAATTTACTGGCACTCTTAGTATAATCTTGATGAGTTCTTCTTTCATGGTGTTCATTTTATTTTGACAGACAAAGATGGTTTCCATGTTAACTAACTAATTCAATTTTCATGTTTAAAGTTCCTCTTTTTATACAGATGCTGTCATTAGTGAAAATTTTGGTTTGTTTAAGAGACTAACTTTTGCAAAAGAAATTGCTGAGCTTTCATTTCCAAGTCTTTGGTACCCATTGCATGTGTTTTAAGACTGCTCCTTTTATATCCATGCACTGTCGGATAGGATTATTAGTTTGTAGCCTCCATTTAGTGTTGATTTCTTGGTTTTCCCATGTGATTGTTGAAAAATATACCGATAGATTGAGACCTTTTTTCATGATTTGCTATTTATTTTTGTTGATATTCTGATTTTCCCCTCTTTTTGAGAGCATCTTCAGCATTTCAATATTTTTACTTCTATTTAATGGGATAATTATTTCTTGTCTTTGATAGGTAATATATGATGCATCGGGAGTTGGACTTCACGCAGGTCGGCATGCAGAAGTAAGTTTTTTCCCCTCACTGGCATGGCTTTCTTGCTTTGCCATTGATAAAGTAGCTTAGTATTACTCTTGCTATTATGAAAAAAATATTAAGAGTAACTGCTTGAACAAAACTTATTATTGTATATTGTTGCCAATCAAATGATAAAGCATTCCCTTTCTTTACTATTATTAATTATTAATAATTAATTTTCAAATTGCAAGCATAACTTCAATATGAAAATTAATGATGCTAGATCTAAGATCTTCCTCCCGTTAGAACTCACCAATTAATTATTTTTAGTCCATCCCTCTTTTTTCAGTTTCCGGGGAAAAAAATGATTAATCTCAATGATTTTTCAAGGCAGGAAGCTATCTATGCAGTTATTAAAGTAAAAGAAAATTACACTAACCATATAGTTTATTATGGTTGTTCTTCAGACTAAAATTTTATTATGCAGAGGCGGAGTCAGTGCAAGTTTCGTTAAGGTAAGTTAATTGTAGTGCTAATATTTTTCTTAGTTTTTTTTTTTTTTTTTTGTGATATTGAACTCAGGTGTTGCTATTGAATGGTGAATTTGGTTTCAATTGTTGACATTAATGATCGAAGAAACTGAATCCCAAAGCATTATGAGGTAAGTACAACGTTGATTAATTGTTAAGGTACATAATTCTATTTTTGTGCTTTAATTATATAATATTGTATTTGTTTCATGCGTTAGTAAATGATATAGACGATGAATGATCACTTGCATTTAGATTTGCTCTTACTAATATTTTTATTATTGTTGTAATTTTCTTTTGTGGGATTATTTTTTTCCAAGCATCTAAAACACGAACACACGGATCACATGCAGTGAGATAAGCATAGCAACAGCACTTGTTGTGTCATCGTAGAGAGCAAAATCGTCGGAGAAATTTTGAGTGAGGAATCAAAGTGAGAGAAATAAGATAAGAAGACACCATGTCTCATAAATTTCTCACTTCTTTTTGAGATCTCACACTTGAGCCACAACAACAGCATCGAGACATCAAATCTAGCCAGCGGCCAGAGCAGGTTTGCGTGGTTATTCATTGGTTATATATCTTTGTGAGTTGTGAGATTGATTCATTTCGTTGTGTTTAAATTAATTAATTAGATTAATTATGTGTATGATTATTATTATTTATCGTGGTGCAAGGAGAGTGAACTTGATTGGGGAGCACCTTGACTGTAAGGAATATTTCATGCTGCATATGGCGATTCAGCAATCCGGAAGAATGAAAGCAACAAAGTTCTTAGGTTCATTAATTTGAATGATAATAAGTAGGGGAGTTTTATGTCGCACAGGCATTCATGCTAAGAATATCTTTGAATTTACTCATCAATAAGAATGTAACATCGCAACATTGTTATTATTGGTTGACTTGAATTAATGATAAATGCCATAAAAGTGAATGGTTTCCCATATGACGTTTTTGGAGTTTTACATTTATTTTTGATGAGCTGGACCATAGGAGTTGATTTTAAAAAAGACTGAAAATGAAAAATAACAGGCCCAACAATAAGATAAAATATTAATAATCTTAATAGTATTAAAAATTACAATCATGCTATTTGAGTAATACATAGTATTATTGATAGTCTAAATGATGATCAATTATTCATAGATCCAATATGGGAATAAATTTTGTATACATATAGCAATGATATACATCAGATGTGAGTTAATCATATAAATTATATATAATTAAATACAATTTGATCTCATTTTTCAATTATAAAAAATATATTATTTTTAATTATGTTAAATGTACATTAAAAATTAGCTATAAAATTAGTAACTAGAATAACATATATACATGTCATAATATAAAATATATATTAAAAATAAATTAAATAACATATATATTTATTATTTACACACAAATACTTCAAGATAACTAATATTGTGTGTGCATATAATATTTTTGTTTTTCATTATGTACTTTTACTTTGGTGACTAGAATCTTACTTAAATTTAATGATTTTATATTTTTATTGACCATTATTCTTGTATTTTTATTATGTACTTTAATTATATTATTATTCATGTGCATCGTAGATCTATGTAACATTTATCATTTGTAAAATTTAAAAAATATATATATTACTCTTTTTAATATATACAAAATTTATAATTATTTTTGTTGAAAAATATCTAATCAGTTTACTTTTATTAAGAATCTTATACTTATAATATATAGAGTTGTTAAAGTATGCTAATTTATCTTATTTGAAGTTAGCAGCACATTATATTATGGGTTGAAATAAAAACAATGCTAACATATTTTATTGGGAGAAAAAACAATTAACTCAATCCAAATTACATAAAATTGATATTTTATTAATTCACATAGTAATTGATTTTTAATTTTAAATCATAAAATTTTTATGATAAGTTTTAAAGCTTAAAATAAAACATAAAAAATCTCACTTAAATAAAATTGATATTTTATTAATTCACTTAGTAATTGATTTGAAATAAGTAAATAAATGTATAGTTTCTATGTGGACGAATGAAGTATAAAAAATAATATATTAAGTTATGCATACTATTTTTTATTTTAATTAACTTGATAGAAATATATTTTTAAAAATTTTCAAAATGGTAAACAACGAATATGACGGGCAAGGGTGGGAACAGGCTAGGTTAGGTCAGGCTTTATTCTTAACAGGCCAAGCCTGTAATAGAGTATATCGGCCTTAGCCTGGCCTATTGCCCGATATAGGCTTTTTAATAAGTATTAAGCCTGGCCTGTTGTCAAGTCTGGCCTGACCTAAAATCTGTCGGTAAGCCTGATTTTTTAATAAATAAATAAATAATTTATATTAATATAAAATATTAAATTTAACACATAATTTAATTTTCAGAATAAATTATTGAAGATATTAATAAAATAAAAATGGATATATATAACAAAAAAGACAAATGATTTAATGGATGAAGATACAGACTATTTCGTAAGTGTAAGCCTGGCCTTTAAAGAATTTAGGCTTTTTAAATAGCCTGAGCCTGGATCTATTTCAGTCAACTATTAGAAAATGTTAAACTCTTATTGGCCCCTCATTTTTTTGGCCTTCATAGCCACACAACTACTGGCCATCATAGACTGCACCAAGTAGGTATTCCATGTTCACTTACCGTGCTAACTCTAACCATATCCGCCCCCAATTCAATTCCTCTCTTGTGTGTTTTTTGAATTATTATTATTATTATTATTATTATTATTATTATTATTATTATTTTATTATTATTATTATTTAAGGATAAATACTATTTTTTAAGTGGTTGTTTATCATTTATTTAGTATTCATTTTACCAACAAGATAGTTTTGTTTTGTTAATATATTTTTCCTTTCAATTATTTGCTGCCACTATTTTTTTTTATGACTGACTTATTTTGCTTTATATTTTTTTTAGATATTAATGATATATCTTCTTGTTCTCAAACAAAACGAAATGGTTGTTGGTGTGAAAGGTATGGATTATGATAGTGTCTGTTTATGCAAGTTGTACTCAAATTGGTCTTATGGTAAATGCTTAATGAGGTAAACTACATTATTCTCAATGTTTTATGCTTTTTTTTTTTTTTTTTTTTTTTTTTTTTTTTTAA
>JASCZI010212028.1:6533-18224 GCA_036250425.1 Stylosanthes scabra
ATCCATTAGTGCACTCAAAGAAATGTTCAATACTAGAGTTACAGACTTTTACATACAAATCATTTGATTAGTGTATACATGAGAAATTTAAGAATAAAGCTAAGAAAGTAAGGAACATTCTAGGCAAATTAAGGGAAAGATGAATTCCAATTTTGATACATCAAATCTATACTGGGCCAGGAATCTAGCATCAATAAAAGGGAAAAGATTAGGGGAAAGGAAATAAAACAAGCCTTTTCAAGGGAGAGAAATGAAGAGGACCGTGATCCCTTACTAAGTCATTGAATAACAAACAAGCAAAAATTTTCTGCACAAGCTACAAAAGAGAAAAGTTTTAACAAGAGAAATTAAGTGTATTATTGCAATGCATATCCTTAAATGTTCTAGTTATCACAGTAATAAGAAACAAAATTAAAATTACATGATCCCAAAGGTCAAATGTTGTGATAGAAAATAAAAGGAATTGAAAAAACTTACTGGATATTCACTAGCAAGATTAGGCTTGTAAAAATCATAAGCATGAGACATGTGCCTTGCCCTCAATTTGCTTTCAAATGCAATGGGAGCATTAGGACCAATAAGCATGGCAATAGCAGCATGTTCTTACTTGCAATCAGCGGGAATAATAGCCAAACCATCAGTGCTGAAACAATTACAATTTTGAAGGGAAATAGCTTTGTAGTTAGGAAAAGAGTGTGTCAAGAACTTTAAACTTTCTTCAGTAACAGTCATCCTCTTAAGCATAAACTCCTCAAGCAAAGGGTACTTTTTAGCAAACACCACAAGCCAAGAGTGAATATTAGCACCCCAATTTGCAGGAACCAATTTTCAAAACACTAAACATGCATTTTCTTAATAAAATTCACATCAAAAGCAACACGGCAAAATGCCAATAAAGGACCTCATCCCTGGCCAAATCATAGAGAGACCCACCAATTAACAAAGGTTAATCACACCAAGAAATACATTGATATAACTCTGAATTTGCAATCTTTCTCCAATATTGATGTGTTTGAAAACCTTTAAGCTTGTATAAACCAATTGTATGTTCTCAAGTCCACCAATGTAAGTGCACACCTATTGTCATTTTCCATTATTAGAGTCCTTCAATCGGCTCACTGCTAATTTTTCCTTCCTCTGCTTCTAGTTTTGATGAGATTCATACTGCACTCTATCTATGTGAATGGCTTACCCACTCTTAAATCAATAATGTGATAACTTAGCATCAGTAATACAAGTTGGCATCAATAATAGAAAGTAGAAATGCATAATTGACGAAATCTTAAGCTTTTCCTAGATTAAGTTTTTTTATGCAAATTTAGAACCTCTAACCAAACCTAAATTACTTCAACAGAAAAGAAAATTAAAATGGGTGAAATCTGAAACCTGTAACAAGAGAACCAAGTTTAACAGGGGAGAGAGGGCAGTGGTTACGCGAGTAGTGGAGAACGGAGGAGCAGGGAGGTGCGCCGGTGCGAAACAGGGGCTGCGAGAGATATAGCGGCGCGCAGTTCAGCCAGCAGATGAAGAGCCATGGCGGCGACGAGAGGTGGAAGGCGCGGTGGCTTTTGATGGTGCCGACTGGGCTAATGGCAGAGGCCGGCGACGCAGTGGAGAAAAGAGAGACAGGGAGGGTCAGTGGCGCGACGAAGGTTGTTGTCGCAAGCACGGAGGGCGACGGCGCAGAGGCTCAGTGGAGGGTATGGCGCTGGAGCAAAAGAGACATGGAGTAAGAGAGAGATATAACAAGGAGAAGAAGAAGAAGAAGGGGAAGAGGTGCGGTTCGGTGGTGGTAGCTGTTTTCACCGGCGCGACAGAGGAAGATAGAGTAGGGTGGTGGTGAGAGAGAAGAGAGAGAGTTGAGTTAGGGTTGAAAATATGGAGTGGGAAAGAAGACCCTGATTCCTTTATTATTGAGCATTACCGACGGATTTTGCTTTAGATTATAAAATTCGCCAGTAAGTTTACCCTACCACAAATTTTGTCCAAAATTCGCCGGTAAATTCGTCCCAAATTCTTCCGGTAATATTCGTCCCCAATTACGTCGGTAACGGACGCATTTCTTGTAGTGAATTGTGTGATTTTTGGTTGATAAACCCTTCATTTATAGTGCAAAATTCATCATCAAATATGGGTTTATCACTATGATTGCAAACCCTTCTACCTTCATTGATAATTCTTGATATGCAGATTCTAGGGCATCATACCATTATACCCCAGATAACTCAAATTTACAGCACTCTATGGATTACCAAGGCCAACAACAAATCTACATAGGTAATGGTACAAGTATTGATATTAGCCATATTGAAAATTCAGTTTTATATCATATTCCTACCTCAAAAATATTTTTTATTTATGATTTACTACATGTTCTTACTATAGCTCATAACCTAATTAGTGTGTCTCGTTTTGCAAAAGACAATCATGTTTATTTCTGTTTTTGGCCTAACTTTTGCTTGGTAAAATATCAGGCTACTAATCAGGTTCTACTCAAAGGAATTACACTTAAGGACATATATAGATTTGAAAGAGTTCATATACCTAAACAAGTTTCTATCCAAGTTAACCCAACTATCTTAAATTCCGTTTGTTTGAATTTTGATTTGTATCATAAGAGACTAGGACACCCTACTGCAAAGATTGTACATAATATTGTGACTAGATACTCATTACCAATTAATAAATATGTTTTTCAGCATGATGTGTGTCAATATTGTTGTATGGCAAAATCTCATAGATTACCCTATTCTTCTTCTACTTCTGTCTATGATATACCTCTAAGCCAAATTGTTTCTGATGTTTGGGGATCAGAGGATCAGCCCCTGTTGAATGTCGTTCAGGTGTGAAATATTATGTATCTTTTATAGATGTGTTTTCCCGCCACACCACTATATTTTTACTGCATAAAAAATTCGAAGTGTTTCAAGCTTTTCAAACCTATAAAAATTGTAGGAAAAACAATTAGGATGCTCTACTAAAGCTATACAAACTGATAACGCTAAGGAATATTTGTCAAAAAATTTTGTCAACTTCTTAGCTAAAGAGGGCATACAACATAGGCTTACTTGTCCCCATACACCCCAATAGAATGGTTTAGCTGAACGGAAGAATAAGCATATAGTTGAAACTACTCTAACTCTATTAGCTACTGCCTCTTTACCATTATATCTATCGAATGATGTTTTTATTATTGGTGTTCACCTAATTAATAAACTACCTTCTATCACTACTAACAACAAATCCCCTTTTGAATTACTCTTTAAATGCTCCTCGGATTATTCTTACCTAAGGACTTTTGGTTGTCTTTGTTTTCCTCACATTAGACCATACAACAAACATAAATTAGATCTCTAGATGTGGTGTTTGATGAAAATACTTTTCCCTCTACTTCATTTTTTGATTGTGATTCTAACCCCAAAAGGGACACTTCTAACCTCACTGTGACTGAGTTTCTACCAAGTATTTTAGCTATGCCACCTTCCTCGCACAATCCAAGTCCACTAATTCCTCGGACACACACTGAAGGTACCACTCATACTGACACAAACCAATCTCAAGCCCCTGAACCCACAGTTACTCACACAACTGGAACTATTTCTATTTCGAACATTTAAATAAATCTCCCTAAAGCGGATCCACCCCCTACCCATCCACCTACATCCTCTACCAACACTCATTCCATGCTCACTTGCTCAAAAACAGGAAATCAACACCCAAGGGCTCTTCGGGTAACACACTCAATTCCTAATCTTGATTCTCTTTTATTACTAAAATCTGTTAATCAGGTTCTACAAACACCTAAATGGAAAGAAGCCATGATGACTTAATATAAAGCATTATTATATCATAAAACATGGACGTTAGTAGAATTACCTAAGAATGAAAAAGTAATAAGTTGTAAATGAATTTTTGCACT
The DNA here is from genome assembly GCA_036250425.1 of Stylosanthes scabra. NCBI lineage: Eukaryota > Viridiplantae > Streptophyta > Magnoliopsida > Fabales > Fabaceae > Stylosanthes > Stylosanthes scabra. The sequence goes on from JASCZI010212028.1 coordinate 10,453, forward strand.
TAAAAAGAATGCTAAGGGAGAGATAATTAGGTATAAAGCATGTTTAGTAATACTGTTAGTGTTTTGTTTTAATTATAAAAATGGAATATATCTAGAGTTAGTATAATAATGTAGTCTTATCTAATATAAATTGTATAATATATTTTTTAAAAGAATTAATAACTTATGAATGATTTTATAGGAGATTGTATCTCATTCATAATTAATAAAGAGATTAAATTTTTTTTTTTTAATTTTAAAAAAATAAATGTTAATTACGAATTCTCTATTGAAATAAAAAAAAATTTAATTAGGAGTGTTATTAAAATATTAGAATAATAATTTAACTAAGAGAATTTTATAGTAAAAAAGGCAGCAACCATGTAGCTTAATATTAGTCACACATCTCTTGTCTACATACGAAAAATGCTATATACACCGTATCACTTCCCAACAATATACGCCAAACACCACAATATGCAATACAATCCGTTTTAGTTCACAATAATACAAGAATTTCTTTCTTTCTTTTCCAAAAGCATAACAACTTGACTTTAAAATATAAAAAAAAAAAACAAAAAATATATATATAAAACAAAACAAAAGTTTGACAACTGAGTGGCCTACGTATGAAATTATGAATAGAAATTTAATTAGGAGTAGTACTAATACTTAAGATATGTTATTAGTGGAAGTTAAACAAATCATCTAGCGTCCTCTTCTGGAAGTAGATTCCACACTAAACGACTTGTGTGTCTGACTTTGTTCATTTTGATAAGATCCAAAGTTCCAAACAAACAAGAACCACAAGATTCTGACAAATTATTATACATAAATTGAAAGCCATAATAAAACCTGCGGTAGCTCTACAAACAAATAGGAGAGAACTACATTGTACTCTGTTTTGGGCAGTTCAAATTAGAAGAGTTTCTCTGAGTCTTTACTGTCAACAAGTTAAGAAATTAAAAATGGGGGAAAGGAAGAAGATCTTGAAAGATGAACGATGGTCACTCCATGGGATGACAGCTCTAGTCACCGGAGGATCTCGAGGTATTGGGTGAGTTTTCTAATTAACTTTATTTCATTTCTTCCCCCCTTTTACTTTCTAACGTTGAATATAATTATAAGGTATGCAATAGTGGAAGAGTTAGCAGAATTTGGGGCAGCAGTTCATGTATGTGCACGTAATGAAGAAGATATTAAAAGGTGTGTGGAAGAGTGGAAAAACAAAGGTTTTAGTGTTACGGGATCTGCTTGTGATGTTTCATCTCGCGAACAACGCCAACGTTTGATGGAAACTGTTGCCTCCATCTTTCATGGAAAACTCAACATTCTAGTAAGATATACCTCCATACTCCACTTTCGGTTATCTTTTAATGCAAGGCCAAAATCACTTTTAAGTTTAATCTTGATGAGCTTATTCAGTGTAGAGTAGGCATGATCCAATTATTTAAAAGCCAAGTCAGCTAGCAAAAATATTTACATTTTATTTTGATTGCATACATAATTATTAAAAAAAACGAAATTGGGTGCAAAACATTTACAGCAAAATTAATGTTGTAAGTATCCGAAAGCAGCTTTTTGAAATCCTAAAGATCTTAGGAGATTTTCAAGAGTCACAACCAAACCGTGGCTAGCTGTACATAAAAAAATTATCTTCAATATGATAAAATATAAAATACACATTAAAAATGACTTTATATATGGATAAAATATTATTTTTGTCTCTAACGAATAATATTTAATGTTAATCTAAAAAATATTTCTAACGTTCAAAACGTCTTATTTGTATGATTAATGTTTTAAAATTGTATCAATTATATCCTATTGTCAACTCTATTAGAATAAATCCCAATAATTTCTTTTCCATTTGAAAAATTAATTAACCTACAGGTTTCTAGATGCAATATTTACTATAATCTCACTCGAACAACTAAAAAATGATAAAATTTAACTAAAAGATAGTAAAGTTTGAATAAGGAAGAATGAGCATTATGTGCTTTTTTTTTTTTTGTCTTGTTATTATGTACGTACAATAATGAGTAGGAAAGAAGTGGACGTATCAATTATAACATTTTGATGTTGTGAACTAACATTTACGTGTATGATTTTCTTAGTAATGAAGCATTTCTTGACCGTGGATAAAATTGATATAATTTTAAAACATTAGAGACACAAATAGAACATTTTAAACGTTAAAAACATCTTTATAAACTTACCCCAAGCGTTGGGGACAAAAACAAAATTCTACCCTATATATATTCATACACATACTCAGTGACTGATTTGATAATTAAATTTTGAAGTGCAAATAGCACTTTTGATAAAAATATCTACATTTTACATGTAATTAAATATTTTTACGATAAAATAATTTTATAAAATACCTAAAAGTAATCACCATTATAACATGGTTAAAAAATAATATGCATTATTTTGGACATTGACGTAGAAATTTGAGAAACTCCTATTTTTCCTGTTGAAGTTTTTCCCCCACAATTTCATTATATCCGAATTGATTTGCTAAATTTTATTTCTCAGGTAAATAATGCTGGAACAACCACACCTAAACATGCCATAGATTATACTGCTGAAGATATGGCAACTATAATGAGTACCAATTTTGAATCTGCATACCATTTGTGTCAACTTTCATATCCACTTCTAAAAGCTTCTGGATATGGGAGCATTGTATTTGTGTCCTCCATTGCTGGTTTGAAAGCTTTACCTTTTTCTTCTATCTATGCATCAACAAAAGGTATGCTTTCTTTTCTTACAATTCTTTTAAGTTAAAGGCAAAAGTAGAATTTTAGATTGCAATTATAGTTGGAAATACAGCCCCAATTATTGCTACATGTACAATAGATCAATAAAGATATGACATTTTTTTTAATTTAATCAATGATTTAAAATTTTCTTTTTAAAATTTACAATAATAATGAAATAATTTGTGTTTATGCAAGATGTAGTAATATTTCGACTACACACAATATAAGAGTACTTACAACTTTCACATTGAAAATTGCCACAACCACAATATTGCAATCACATACAACACTTTTGAGAGTTAAATAGAAGTGTTGATGAAAAAGGAAGTGTGTAGGAAGTGGCTTATTGTTTTTTCTCTATGGTTTGGAATATTTGGCTAAGTAGGAATGATAGCATTTTCCATAATAAAATAGCGGTGGTTGCAGATATTATTAATAGGTCTTTTAACAAATAAAAATATATATTATCAGTACAATTTATTCCTTTTTGGTTAGAACTTAGCCTACCAGTATGTTTTTATTGGCTAATGTCAAATAAAAAAACCCAAATACATCAACAAAGTGTATATGCTGATCAATACAAATAAAGTTACTGGTCCATAGGGCTAGAAGTGAGCTAAGTTGAATCGAGCTAAGTCAAGCTCAAGCTCAGCTAACGAAAATTAAATTTGACTTATGACTCAACTCATTAACAATCGAGGCTATTTTTTAATCTCAAGCTTGGCTTATCAAGCTCAAATAACATAAATATAATATGAAATTTTATCTCAATCAATTATAACGCAACACATATATAAACAATGATGTGAAGTAATCAACAAAAAATTAGCTAATATCAACTAATAATGTAAAAAAATTCGATTTATTTGCAATTATTATTTTACCTTTATTTTCAATTTGGCTAATATATGAAACATTACATTTATATAATAAGTGATTCGTGATTTATACTTTGAATATTATGTGTATTAATAATTTAATAAATAAATAAATATTTATATATATATTTTCGAGCCGACTCACCAGCTAATGAGCTGAATTTATTCAAGCTCAAGTTCGACTCATTTAATTTTCGAACTCAAATTTAGGCTCAAGCTCGACTGACTAGCTCACGAGTCTAACTTATCGAGCCGTTAATGAGTCGAACTCGAGCTAACTCATGAGCTGGCTTGACTCACTTCCGGCTCTAGTGGTCCTTAAGCTTTTTCCTTAACTAATATAAGATATGTAGAGGTGGTTGATTCATATTCTTATTTATGACAATACCGGAGATAATGTCGAATAGTGAGCTGATTTTGTTTTTGGTTTTTTCGGTTTTATATTTTGCCTTATTACATGCTCTACTTTATTCTGTTGAGCTTTGCTTCTTATTAAGAAAAAAAAAAGTTTTGCAGTTTAATTAAAATGTCAATTGTCAAAAACTTAATGTAAAAAGTTGAGTATAGAAGTAATATACATATAACCATTTTGAACATATGATGTTAACAGGAGCCATGAATCAACTCACCAAGAACTTAGCACTGGAATGGGCAAAGGATAATATTCGTGTAAATGCTGTAGCACCAGGAATTGTTGAGACCAAACTTTTGAAAGATATCGTGGTAAGGAAACTCTTGCTTAAAATATTTCAAAAAAATAACTTATTGTTTTTCATGAAATTGATTCACAATACTTCCTTAGCTCTTAAGATTATCTCTATTAACGATCATCTTTTCCTAGTTTTCATATGACCGAAATCTAGTGGAGCTCACAAAAATTTGATTACTGCCATCCACAATGTTTACAAACACACTAATAGGTTGCTGACGACAAACTAAGAGAAATGATTTTATAGAATAATCCGAGTTGGAAATCAAAATTATTAGTCCAGACTTCAGATTAAACAAATTGAAAGTTTGAAACTCATTTTAAAATGAAATTTTGTTATATGTATACCAAAATTCATATGTAATATGTCTTAGAATAGAAAATATAAATCGAAAGCAAGCTGAACAAAATACGTATTTATATACAAATACATGGTTAGTAAGCTTTGTATGCACATAATATTTTTGTTTAAAATGTAATGCAAATTCCAAAAAAAATGCCTTAAACTTTTATTTATTAAACAAGTTTTGACCAAATTAAAAAAAAGGGGTAACATTTAATGCATTTATTTCTATTTTTTGAAATTTCAAATGATATGTTTTATTAAATTTCGAATAATTTAATTCTCTAGATTTTAAATGTTTTGTTTTTTGAATTTCGAATGTTTTATTTCCCTAGATTTTGGATGTTTTATGTCTCATAAAATAGTTAGTTGATTGTTAGCTACCTCTTTATTAGTTACTAATATTTTTTTTATATAAATAGAAATAGATCAAATGCTGTGTTTTTTAAAACTTTTATTTGAAAATATAAAAAAATACTTTAGTCTTAAAAAAATAATCTGGACTATTTTTTTAGAAAAAGTCTTAGGAGTCAATATTAGGGAGACAATAGAAAGTTAATATTAATTTTTTTCATTTTTTTCTGCTTTTTTACCACCCATTAATTTCTTAATTATACTCATGTGCTCTCTATGGGTTTCTTAACGTTGGTTTCCTAGCATTATTCAATTTTTTTAAGTGCATAAAGTTGCTGCAATAAGAGACGGAACCAAGTGCAAAGGTAAAGGGGCATTTGCCCCAAAAAAAAATTTGAAAAGAAAATTAATAATTGTATATATAAATGTATATATTTAACTCCATTGTTATGTTATTTTTGCCCCTATAATCATTTTTAAAAGATCATTTAGAGGTTTATGTTAAAACAATAAATTAATAAGTCAACTCAATAAAAAATTTAACAAATAGTGATAATAGATAAACAATTAAATACTAGTATATCGAAAAGCGATAAAGTGCCTATTGATTCACTTTTTTGTTTATTAAATGTGTTTAAAAGTAACAAAATTGAAATTAATTCGAATGATAAGTTGTTATAATTTAACCGGAGATTGTTTAGTTCAAGTCTTATAAATAGGGCTATTTTGCTCTACTACCACTATTTTAAAAACTTATTATTAAATGTTTCTGTTTTTAAACTATTGGTCCATGTGCCACTGTTTTGTCACGATAACACTTTTTTTTTTTTTTATGCTGACTAAGAGACGCTTATGCGGTAAGCGCTTTCAAAGAAAAAAATGCTAATGAAAAAAGCGTATCAAACAAAGAAAAAGACATGTTTATGGTTGGAATTTCTATAAAGGAATGCGCTTTTGCGCTTGACGCCTCCTTCATGGATACGTGCTCTCCATTAGCGCCTCTTCGTTAGCGTTTTCCTCCTTGAAAGCATTTTCCTATTTAAACGCTTACTGCATTAGTGCCTATTAGTCACATAAAAAAAAAAGAGTTGTCATGGTGACAAAACATTGGCACATAGCATTTTGATAATAAATTTTTAAAATGTGGGAGTGGAGTAAAATAGCCTATAAATAGTAAAAAATGTGCACCAACTCTTTCTAATTGTTATATTCTCAAGTATAAATATGGATATTTATTAAAATTTATTTTAGTATATTTTTACTCTCACTACTGAAATTTCTTAGTGCTTCAGGAAAACTCAGGCATAAGTGATAAGTGTGAATTACAATTAATTTTGTTGCAGGAAGATATTGGTAATGATGAGGTTTTGAGTGGTATGGTTTCTCTAACTCCAGTGGGTCGCCTTGGAGAACCAAAAGAAATATCATCATTGGTTGCTTTTCTTTGTCTTCCGGCTGCTTCATTTATCACTGGACAAACTTTAAATGCAGATGGAGGCTTCACAATTTAAGTTGCATCTTGCATAGTCATGGCTCATGATTCTAAAGCTAAGTTTAGGAATCATTTTAAGTCTATAAGATGGTTTCAAGTTTCAACTTTCAAGTATAGAAATCAACTCCGAAAGTCAAATTGTTATATGAAAATCTAAAAAAGGTTTAAGTGTTTATATTTTTTATGCGATTACATTTCACTTTAATTATGCTACGTGTCCCCTTTGTTTATATTTTTTTTATATAAAATTATAATTTGTCTTATAAAAGCTTATAATAATTTAGTTTTTTTTTTTAAATATTTATCAAATCATTGTTGTTAGACTTAACTAAAATACATTAAAGAAGATCTCATTCACTCGTTCTTCATTTTTTAGAAAGAAAATATTTAAATGGTACTCTCTTTCTCTCTATTTACAAATTACAATGTGTACATTTTTGGTGACACGTGGGAAGTGAGAGGCGAGGAAGGGGACAGAGACACTGTAGCCTTTTTAAGTTATGTCTTCCAATGACATTTTAATTAGGATTGGTTAATATGGATAGTTAAGATAATGGATGGTGATTACGATGAATGGTCTGGGCTTGGGCCAAGAAGGTTGTTTTTGCAAATTTCAGGGAAACTGCGCTGAAAGGCATATTTCATTCTGGATATTAAATTTTTTTTTGGCAATGAAAGAAGAAAATACAAAGCTAGAAAAAAGCTAATAGTTCGCTAAAGATTGCTCTTGTTGGAGAAGAACCATAAGATCATTCGTAGGTTGATTCCAAACGAAATAATCATCCTGGTTTCTAGCTGCGCTATTAGCCATTAGATCTGCCGCGTTGTTTGCCGACCTCTTAATAAGAGTAACATGGATCGTCCAATCACGATTTGAGAGAGCTTTAATGTTCGATAACAAATCAAAGTGATCAACCGTTGGGCTAATATCCGTCAGTTGAATGAGATTAAGAGCTTCAAGACAGTCTGTTTCACAGATAACACTTCGAGAACCTTGATTCCAAGCCAGAGTAAGTCCATGCCAAATGGCCATGAGCTCACAGCGCACTATATTTGTATAATTGATACGGCCAGAGCAGCCAATAACCCAAGCCCCTTTATAATCTCTTATAAGGCAGCCAAAACCTGCAAGGTGACCATTCACCAGTATACTACCATCACAATTAATCTTGACAAAAGAAATAGGAGGTGGAGTCCAGTCTAAACAAACCGTCGGTGAGGAGGCGAAACTAAGATTATAATGAAGGAC
>JASCZI010212029.1:12063-35219 GCA_036250425.1 Stylosanthes scabra
CACAATACACTATGTAGCACTTCATTGCTAATCGAAGCATGTAACCAAGCCAGAACAATATTATTACACCGTTCCCAAGCTTCAAATGAACTATCAGTAGATGCAGGTTTTGGCAGAGAACCATCAATAAATCGCAACTTGTTCTTAGACCTAAGTGAAATCTTCACAGATCTTGACCACGAATGATAATTCAGTGTCGTAAGAGGATTAGTAGTGAGAGCGTTACCTGGATTCTCTCCATGATGAAGGTAATACGGACTCGAGGGATCTTGCAACAAATGAACACTAGATTTTCCAATTTGACCTACTTGACGCTGAACAGTCGCCAATTGAGTCATCAATTTGGCAAGATTTTCTAAATCTGCCGCAGAAAAGGTATGATTATTTCCAGACGAAGCATCACTCACATTATCGTCCATGAAATGCATGAGTAATATCCACCGAATCGAAGGATGAGAAGAAGAAGAAGAAAAAAAAATGCCGATTCAGGATCTTCCACACTCGATCTCGTGATCGGAGCCTTCACTCTTCTGTATAATGATGAACTAGAAGAAAAGTGAAGCAACTCTCATCATCGCTATCATGTGAGTTCAAGTGTGAAGCTAAGAAATCAGAGGAGAAAGAAGAAGGTGATTGAGATCAGAAATTATGAAAGAGGGAAAGAATTTCGCAAATCAGGTTGCGATCCAATTTGTCACTTCTTTGATCTGCACAAAAGATGAATTGCAGAAACTCAATCTCTTCGCTCCTCTACGCTCACCGCACCATGATGAATTCCATGGTCTGGAGCAAAGAAAATGCAAGAGGAAGAGAAGAGAGAGTTTTGGAGAATGAACAGTTTATTCATACTCTTCTTAGAAATGACAAATCTATCTACAATTACACTGTAAACCACATTATATACACCTCACTAACTAACTGCCAGCTAATACTATAACAGAATGCTAACTACTTAATTAACTCTAGTCAACCTGTCAAACTAAGTTAATTAACAACTAACTTAACCAGCTATCATCCAGCAACTAACTTAACTACCCAATAGAGGCCTAATGGCTAACATGCTTATTGCCATGGGTTTACTGGGAAGAATGAACCAACAGTTACTGTGACACATTCCAAAGAACACATCTTATGCTCCTATGGCCATTTAAATAATTACTAGAACCTTCATTGTCTTTTCTCAGCCTTTTTTTTTCTTTCTTTAACTAAGAAAGAAATGGCACATAGCAATTACACACATACACAAGACAAACACTAGATCAACATAAGCATAAAAAAGTGTTGGCTATATTATATCTCAGATGCCTATATCATCAAACTAAAACACCTAAAAGCCATATAAGAAAAAGAAAAAAATACCTAGGAAACATTGCTCAACCATTGCCTACACAAAAAGCCAAACAATGGGAGAAAGCAAAATAATAAAGAATACCATTCATCACTTTAAAAAAGAGTATCCACACAATTGATCCAACCAGCAACATTAGTTGAATTGTATATGTTACAAAATTACTTAGTACATATATCAGATAAAAACAGCAACCACAAATAAGGAGCCAGAGACCAAGTCATGCCATAAGGTCAATTAGTTTCTTCTTAGTTCTTAAATCTCAAATTCTCAATATCAAAGTAGTAACTATAGCAAATAACAAGCATTAGCACATAATGTAGCATCATAAGAATGAAAGCTACCGGAGACAAGATAAAAATAAAAAATAAATAAAACTCACCCACTAGCATCAATAACTTCCCTAGAGATCTTCATCTTCTTGGTGGTCCCTTTATATATCTCTTCAAGAGTGCAGGGGAGCTTGTTCTCAATAGGGGGAGCCTTACGTGGACCACCTTGACTCGTGCACTCCTGCTCCACCATCTCCTTCACCAAAAGATGCAAACATGTCATCACCAAATAACCCATTAGGGAACCTGAAACAATTTTAGGTGTCTCTCTCTCTATTCATCTCTCTTTTTAGTGTGAGACCAATAATATGGAAGATAAAATACAAAAAATCAAACAGGTTCCAATTAATTAGAGGCTTATTAATTGGCATGTTTTGGATAAGAAACACCTTAGCTTGCATATACAACAACAGCTAGAGGTAAAAAAAAAGGTGAAAATTAAAGTGATTCCCACAATATTTGAGAGGGAAAGCAAGCATAATACCATGCTAGACCATGTGCCTCAAACAATACTTAATTAGTGGAATTCGGATCAGAATTGAAGCAACTTAATTATATCATATATGAGACGACGCGTTAAGCATTAAGCAATATCTCAAGAAGTTCAAATTCATACATTCAATATACAAGAAAAGGTAGCTTATTAACTATATTATATGCACACAATGAAATCAACATTAATAGTAGAGCTTCTAAGCCAAAAGAATTTTATATCTAATAATAAGTTCTTTATGTACGTGAGATCAGTAAACTATGACTGATGAGTACTGTTGTTATTAGTGGCTTACTGGCTTAAGCAGTGACTAAGCTAGTGAGATTGTTATTATATTTTAGTTTAAAACAAGAAAGAAACCACTGCCAATTAACAAAAGCAAGAAAAAATAATGAAGATAAGAAAGAAATAAAGCATTGCCAATAAACAAACTCATGACAGAAAAGACAAAAAAGAACCCATTCCTTTTCAATTTCAGTTATTGAGACTGATTTTCATTACTCAAACAAGGGACATTCATTTTTTTTTAAAAAAAAAAAATAAGAAACAAAATGAAACATCACAACTAGACAAAGACAAGAAATAAAGCACTTCCAGTTGGATATAAAAATTAAAGTACTAACCAGTAACAAGAACCAAGCCACAAGGAAGTTGCTTCAGGAACACTCCCCTCTTTCCCTTAAATCTACCAGCTAGAAGAATGAGTGAACTTCCGATAGTATTGCTAGCCCTAAACACACAAAGACAACCCCAACAAAAAAAGATTTATCTTGTGACAAGCACCAAAACAATTTTAAACAAAAAAGGCTATAAGAAATGAGAACATAGACAAGTTACTAGCAGTGTACTATACAACAACAACAACAAAGCCTTGTCCCACTAGGTGGGGTCAGCTTACTAGCAGTGTACTATGATCATTCTAAATTATTTCTTAATTTTATAAGTCTCTTATTCACAATAGATTAACAATTAACAGTTCTAACACCCTAAAATTGAAATCCCCAGCTTCATCTTCCATGGCATGATTGGCATCAACATCATCAGCTTCACTGCTTCACTATCTTCTTCAGAAAAATCATTTGTCTCAGGTTCTACATGACCAACAATATTATCATCATTCAAAAATAATCATAAGTAATATATAACAAAATGATGAAGTAAGAAATGGCAGAGTAAAACATTATCATAATGGCAGAGTAAAAAAAGCCCATTCATATTAATAAAACATCAATTAAAATCATAGAGCGAAAAAGGGGGTTAACTACCAATATGGCCCCCAAGAGTGGTGCTAACAAAAGAGATAAGCAATGGCAAGCAACATGAGGGAAATGATATGAAATGAAGTCAAAAACTAAAACGATCAGAATGCTACCAATAGCATCATCTTGGTTTCAGCAACAAGCCAACAACAATGCAACAACATTGCAATAATTAGATTAAAAATTTCTAAATTCTAATAGATCAACAACACTGCAATAATTAGATAAACAATTCCTAAATTCTAATGGCAAATTAGATTAACAATTTCATAAACAAATTAGATATAATTAAAATTAAAAAAATTACCAGGGAATAGGGATGGAGAGACAGAGGCGCAGAGCAACTATAATGGAGAGAACCAAGACTGAGATGGAGGCAGCGCAGGCGGCAGATGTGCAGAGATAGGGGCACAGGGTGGCGGTGAGGAACGCCGAGCAGAGACGAACGATGAGGCCGTATTGAAACACGACTGCGACAAAGGAAACAAAGGCAGTGAGGCACGACTGAGAGAGAGGAGATGAGGACGAGCATAGGCAGAAAAGGTGGAGCATGAGGAGACGGCGCCGGTACAGAGGAGTGCGAGTGTGCGACGGCGACAGAGCCGTAGAGAAGCACGAGTGCACGACACGAGCACTGAGACGATGCGGACGGCGTAATGGACAGACGGCCGAGTGGAGGTGGAGTGCGACGGCCGACGGCGATGGAGATCAGAGGAGGAGGAGTGAAGGGGAGGCAAAAAGGCGCTAGAGCATGAGATGAGAGAGTTGAAGAGATGTGTTAGTGTGAGTGTGTGAGAGTGGGTTGGTTAGCCGTGAGCAACCCTAATTCTCGTCTCTCTCTCTCTCTCTCTTTTTCCGCCTCAAAACGGCGTCGTTTTGGGCTAAACCGGATCATTTTACAAACTCGCTGACTCGGGACTGAACTCGAGAGTTTGACCGAGTTCAGCCAAGTTCACTTAGAAACGAGTTTACCTCAAGTTTGACTCGATTCCATGACTTAAACTCGTACGAGTTTACGAGTTAAAACACGAGTTTAACAACCTTGAGAGTGAGAGTAAGAGAAAGAGACAGAAAGATGGTGGTGGCGGCTGGTTTGGATTCGTGGGCTGGGTGGTTGGTGGCTGGTGGTAGGTCGTGGTGGCTGGTGGGGTGAAGGTTGTGTTTCGAAGAGTGAAGGTTTCTTAGTTCTTGGGTTTCAAAGAGTAAAGTTATGCTAAGTGAAAAGAATTGGCTAAGTGTTGGTGGTAAGTATATGCAGATTTTGCTAAAAAAATTTTGCTTAAAAACTTAGCCTAAAAAAATACATCCTGTTATAAAAAGTTTTTCCACAGTAATAATCTATTTTATCGACGCCTTGGGTATCGATAATTTGATGACAAAAAAGTTATAAATTTTTTATTATACTTTACCGACACCTTGGATATCGGTAATCTTTCTTGATTTGTATCTACCAACTTTTTTTAAAAAAATATTTTTTGTTATTTTATCGACACCCGATATGTCGGTAATTGCAAATAATAAAATAATAACTTTAAAATATTTTAAAAATAAACACCTAGAAAATAAATAATAAAGTAATTTGTTGATAAATAAATAATAAAGTAATAATCTTTTAAGAAAAATAAATCATTTCACAAATATAATAAACTTTTTTGCTAAAAATTTATTTTATAATAATGTTTTGACACACAATTAAATAATAAATTATTTTTTATCAAAAATTTATTTTACAAGAATGTTTTGATAAATGATTAAATAATAAAGTAATAATTTATTTTCCCAACATTTTGGGTGTCGATAATTTGATGACAAATAGATAAAAAAAAAATTATACTTTACCGACACCTTGGATGTCGGTAATCTGTTAAATAACATTTTTTGGTGTAGCAGAAATATATTTGACACACAATAGTGTTTTGACACACAATTAAATAATAAATTATTTTTTATCATAAATTTATTTTACAATGATGTTTTTACAAATGATTAAATAATAAAGTAATAATCTATTTTACTGACATATTGGGTGTCGAAAATTTGATGACAAATAGATAAAAAAAAATTTATCATACTTCACCGACACCCTTGAATGTCACCCTTGGATGTCGGCAATCTTTTAAACACATTTTTTTGGGTGTAGCAGAAATATATTTTATAAAACCTACGATAATCTATCAAAAAAAATGATTTCTTATCGACACCTTTGGTGTCGGTAATTCCAAATTATAAAATAATAACTACTTTTTTATATCGGAAATATTTTAAAAATAACACGTAGAAAATAAATGATAAAGTAATTTGTTGATAAATAAATAGTAAAGTAATAATCTTCTAAGAAAAATAAATCATTTTGACACACAATTAAACAATAAATCATTTTTTATCAAAAATTTATTTTACAATGATGTTTTGATAAATGATTAAATAATAAAGTAACAATCTATTTTATTGACACCCACGGTTTCGGTAATTTGATGACAAATTGATAAATCTTTTAAACACTTTTTTTAGCAGTAATAGATTTTATAAAGCCTACGTTATTCTATCAAAAAATATGATTTTTTTATAGTTTATCGACACCCGAGGTGTCGGTAATATGTTGACAAATAATTTTTTTATAAACAGACATGTAAATTATCCAAACTGAGGATGTCGGTAAGGTACTGACACTCCAAGCGTCGGAGACAGTGTCGGTAATATTAGTAGACATGTACCGACGCTTGAGGTGTCGGTAATGAGCGCCCATTGACTAAGCGTCGGTATGGGTGTCGGTAATCTGAGTTTTTGTAGTAGTGAGTATAATAGTTATGAAATCTCTCCATTAATGCACAGATGGTAACTCCATGACTCTCATTGCGGATGTTCTATAAACAGTTGTTACGGATGTTCTATTTTTTGTTGGCTGATTTATTAATTAAAAAATTATTGGTTACCTATAATTTTCCATAATTAAAATACAACAATAGAATAAAATTAGGTTATGAAAGATTTGATAAAATATAGATAAAAAGAAACATAAAGTAGTAAAGAAATTACAGAAGTTGTATGGACACACAATAGATAATAATGAGCAAAAAGTTCATTTGAATTCATATATATATATATATATATAATAACATAATAAATTAAATAAAATCAATCATTTATGAAATAATTTGATATTTTCTCTAATTAATTTGATTGAAATAATCAACAACTAATTAGTATCATAATTGATTTGTTTTGCATTAAATAGATTCGCATTTAATTAATATTAATACTTTCCTAAAATAAATAACAGAAGAGAAACACAAACTGTCCTGTCATCAGAATTCGCCACATCAATATTTTTTGCATCAGAAACAGTTGCGTTGTAGTATAATATAATGATGATGATGATAATAATCATATGACAATAAATTGAGAGAGAGTTTTGACAACAATAATTGTGGAAATCAAACAATAGGCACGTAGGAAAAATTTAATTAATGAAGTGTTTTATCATTAATAAAAATTGTAAAAGTAAACTAATGGTCACCTATAATTAAAAACCTATGGTTACCAAACATTTTATAATTCCCAATTTATAAAATCAATAATTAATTTGGTCATTTCAAAAGTTATGGGCCATTTAGAAGGACGTTGGAAATTATGGGAACTATTTTAGGGATTTATTCTTAATTTATGTGATATTTATTTTGCAAATGAAATGTTTATTTTTAAATATTTTTTGTTATTCTCAATGGATGAAATTTATATCTCTCATCATGAGTAGTGACATTTTACTTAACCAAAAAAAAAAAAGAGTTCAAATTTTTTTCTCAATAATTGAATAAAAATTCATATATTCGACAATGTCTTTGATTTACACTTGATTATGATGACTGATGAGTAGCGCCAAATTTCTCAATTAATATGGCGGAGGAACAATTGAAATCATGTTTGTTTTTATCTTCCTAGAGTTTCATTTTTATCCAATTTTGGTATTATTATTTTGTTTACTCTACAATTATTTGGCAAAGGGACTTGTATGATATTGGTGGGCAAATTGGAATTGAGGTTGGTGATTTTGTGGTGAATCAATGCAAGGTATAAGTCTTCATCATCTTCATCTCCCAATTCAAAATAACAAGAACAGATGGGAACGTGTGAGTGTCAAAGCAAGCAAGGGTAGCGAGGAGGGCGATAAGGCACTACTTCTAAGCATTTCTGATATTCTAGAAGCTTCTAGAGCGCAAAAAGTGGAGGTTCAGCTCAAAACCCTGGGCCCCTTCTTCAGGATCACTGCCACCAGCCTGGAAACGCAGAGAGAGCTGGGAAGAGCTGAAGGCCTCATAAGAATCTGGTTTCCAGGCACAAAGATTCTTCACTTGCACTCCATGAAACTCCGCAAGGAAACCCTGAACATGGAGAAATCAATCTTTGGGCTGGGGTCTTCATCGGTGCCGTGGCTATTCGTCACGGCAACGATTCCGGGTGCACCACCGCTCAGTTACTCGCCATCAATGATTCCGATCTTTACCATTCTAAGGTAAAGTTCCTTCTCAACCTTATCCACAACCAATGGAGGTTTTAATTTGATATTATTAATTACAATAATTGTAACGGTATTTAAATAGAAGATTGTTTTGATTTAAAAAAAATTATTTTGATGTTATTTTTTTTATTATTTTATATTAAAGCAATTTTTTATTTAATATAAAAATAAATAATTAAATTAAATTTGATTAATTGAAATAAGTGTACGTAGAGTATTACTATATTAATTTTTGTTATTGTTATGTATACTATAGTTGGTGAGGTTCTACAGTAGACTTGGATTTAGAGAGGTGTACCAAGTGAGTGGGTCTTCAATTGGGGATGTGAGTGGGTCTTCAATTGGGGATATTTCGCACATGCTGGTCTGGGGAATATCCCCATTGAAGACCCACTCACTTGGTTCTACAGTAGACTTGGTTCCACAGTAGACCAGCATGTGCGGAATATCCCCAATTAAAGATCCACTCACTTGGTACACCTCTCTAAATCCAAGTCTACTGTAGAACCTCACCAACTATAATATACATAACAATAACAAGAATTAATATAGTAATACTCTACGTACACTTATTTCAATTAATCAAATTTAATTAAATTATTTATTTTTATATTAAATAAAAAATTGTTTTAATATAAAATAAAAATAAAAAATAACATCAAAATAATTTTTTTTAAATCAAAACAATCTTCTATTTAAATACCGTTACAATTATTGTAATTAATAATATCAAATTAAAACCTCCATTGGTTGTAGATAAGGTTGAGAAGGAACTTTACCTTAGAATGGTAAAGATCGGAATCATTAATGGCGAGTAACTGAGTGGTGGTGCACCCGGAATCGTAGCCGTGCCGAATAGCCACGGCACCGATGAAGAACCCCAGCCCAAAGATTGATTTCTCCATGTTCAGGGTTTCCTTGCGGAGTTTCATGGAGTCCAAGTGAAGAATCTTTGTGCCTGGAAACCAGATTCTTATGAGGCCTTCAGGTCTTCCCAGCTCTCTCTGTGTTTCCAAGCTGGTGGCAATGATCCTGAAGAAGGGGCTGATACGCTCTGATCTCGGCAAGTGCACCAAATCATACAAGTAATAGCACGGTGAAGTGGGTATCGTTCCCTCAAGGAATAAAGGACTAAACAATGCTATCTATTAATTATTCTAATCAGATCAAATCAAAACTTAAGAGAATTATGTGTGTAAATTCGAAAATAACAAGAGAACAGAGTGCAGAAAATTACTTGAGATTAATGTGATGGAATGAGATGTTAAGAGTTTCGGAGATGTTTTTTCCTTGAGGGTCAATGCATACATTCGAATAGCAATCCTAGGTTTTCAGAAATCAAGCACAACGAATCTAGTATAACTAAGCCCTAATCTCTTAGCAACTTAGTTTCTATTTACCTAATTAAAAGCTAATCTCTTAGTCAATTAATCAAATAAACAGGTGAAGATCTAAATCCAATTCTAATCCTTATGAGTCTCAAAAGTGATCCTAGATTAGATTAAATGTCGCTTTATCCAAACTAGTTCTAATCCAATTTTAACCCACAGAATTACTAGTTACTTAACAATTAACTTGACTATCTCTAGTTAGACTTAACTATTATGTGTATTAGTTTCCAGCTAGCATAAATTAATAGATCTCTCAATCTAATTAACGTAGCCCTAGACAAATTAAGAACACCTCTCAGTGATTCTAAACTATTAAGATGAAGAACAGAAAACTAAATCATGCATAGAAGATTACTGAATATACCTCATTGAATTACTGAATCGAATGTACAAAAGTGACTACCTCATGCTGGGTGAACAGAGCTCATCACCCTTAACAATGGAGTAGTTTAGCAACTCATGATGAATTCTAAACCTAGATGGAAAAACGAAAATATGTGTTAAGTGTCCAACCTTAATGGTTAAATCACCCTTTTATATCTCTATCTTATTCTAAATTCAAATTAAAAATCTAATCCTATCTTAATCTACTCTTAATCTTATCTTCTAAAATTACAAAGCTTTATCTTCTTCTCTAAGTCTTCAATTAATCTTCTCTTCAATCTTCCAATTATGCCATTGATCAGTGGATGGAATGGATTGGAATGGAATTGCATGGTTACTTGGACGTTGAACTTCTTCCTTCCACGTATAATGTGGAGCTTCCCACGTATAACGTGGGTTCTCTGCCAAATTTCACTTCTTGCTTTTAATTACTCACGTATAACGTGAGGATGCCCACATATAACGTGGGCTCACTGCCATCTCCCACGTTTTTCAGCTTTATCACCCACGTATAACGTGGGCTTACTAGAAGAGATTTTAATTCCCACGTATAACGTGGGCTCTCTGGAACTTGGCTTTCTTGTCTTCTCAATTCCCACGTATAACGTGGAGGAGCTCAAGTTATACGTGGAGCTTGTGACTTGGTTTTTTTTTTTCATTTTCTTCTTCTCTTCACTCATCCATCTTCAATTTTCTCTCAAATGGCCTTAGTGACCTAAAAATCTTTGTGAAATACTCTATAAACATAAACAAAACTCAAAAGAACATTAAGTTTGTTTGATTGATAATTTGAGAGTAAAAATCACAAGAATAATCATATAATTAGAGAGAAATTGAAGTTAAAAACAACTAAAGATGCATACGCATCACAACACCAAACTTAATCTTTTGCTTGTCCCCAAACAAAGCAAGAATCAGAATATGTTTTCAAGTTTAATTTCTCTTGCTTTGATGAGTCTCTTTTAGATTTCCTCATGGTACTTCTTCACACTTTAGTGATTCTTTTTAAGAAAATACATTTCCTCAAGTCCTCTCTCTTAGATTGATGTTTGTGAAACTTCTCCTTCTTTTTTTTTTGCTTTTCACTTCTAATTTCAGTCAGTAACTTTATCTTTAAATTGCTTTTATAAAGGAATTTTTTTCTGACTTTTAATGTTCTGTTACAAGGCAGCTTTTTAGATTAGGCTTTCAATCGATAATCCCAGACCAGTTGGCTCAAGTTATCAAGTGATAAGACACTCCTCGGATTTACTTCCCCAAGCCTCTTTCCCTGAAATAGATACATCACAAGCATGTAACATGGGAGTATTCTTTTTTAGTTTTCTTATCCAATTCTTTCCTCCTAGTCATTGATGCTTAAAGCCTTTTTCTTATTTTCCTTTAAGTTCTTTTTCCTTTCTTTGTTTCTGTTTACTGACTGAAAATTTTCTCATATGAAGAAGTCTCATAATATTCTCTCTTAGAGAATTTCTCAAAAGGAAATTCATCTCTTAAACAATCAAGACAGCAGAATTTATAACCACAGAAGTTCTCTTATTGAGTGTTCATGCAAGCAATACATCATTGATATGTGTATAATTCTTAGCACTTGCTTTGCCTAAGTTCACTCAAAAAGATTACATGGTATTTATTCAATTGAAAGACAACATGACAAAGACTTGACTCAAGACACTAATTCAAGAACAGCAGATAAAGACACAAGGATGTTTCAAAGCAGGGAAAATATAGGCAAAAGCAAAAGAACAGAGAAATTTGGCAATTATTTTGAGAGGACAAAGAGAACAGAATTCCTCACCTTTGTTTTTACCCTCTTGTTTCTTACTCAATTTCTTACCATCTTTCATCTTCTTCATATGACTCTTCTTCATCTGAGTCTTCTTCATTGTCAGAGTCCACTTCCATAGCTCTTGCTTTACCTTTATTTTCCTCCCTTGCTTTTTCAGCTGCATCTTCTTGGAGGATTCTATCATATCTTGCTCTTTCTTGCTGCATCTCCTTATCCTTCTGTCTATGAATAGAGAGATTGGCCATGGTTACAGGTATTCCCTGCATCTCCATATCTCTCATAAGTCTTGTTGTGTCTTGGTAAAGAGCAAACATCTGTTCATTCGCCATTTGGTTGGAGTAACAGAGAAAGCTCAACTGATCATCAAATCTGTCCATCCTTGTGTTGAGAGCCTCAAAGCTTCTTCTATTCTCCTCTTGAGCATTGTCAAGCCTCCTGTAAATTGATGTCATAGAATTATCAAAATGTGTGTAAAAGCTGGATGGGAAATCTTGTTGTTGATGGACTTGTGGTGTTTGTTGTGGTGCCTCCTCTTCTTCCTGTTGAGGTGGTGCTTCTCTTCTTGGTTTCCTTGGTTGTCTCGGTTGCCTTGGTTCTCTAACCCTTACCATTGCTGATCCATTGATTCCAGCTTCTTGAGGGATCAAAGTGTCTCCTGGAATAAATGCTTTAGCCTCAAGACAAAGGAGTGCAATCACACTTGGAAAAAGAAGGCTGGATGAAAGCTTGGTATTGTAGACAGCCTTGTAGATTTGATCAACAATGATCTCTTCTACTCGGATGTCTTCACCAATGATGATGGAGTGGATGAGAACTGCTCTCTCCACTGTGACTTCAGAACGGTTGGTGGTCGGGATGATGGACCTGCAGACAAATTCATACCAACCTTTGGCCATTGGGTCAAGGTCGGTTCTTCTCAGGAAGTGAGGCCTCCCATCCCTGTGACGGACCCATTCGCCTCCTTCAACACAAAGGCACTCTTGTACCTCTTCAATTCTCAGATTGTTTGGGTGCCTGTCATAATAAGAGGCCACATTGGGTAGTGGCCCCTTTTTAAGTTTCAGAACCCTTGCAATATCCGTAGGGGTGAAGCTTATGTCCTTCCCTCTCACCATGGTTGTGTAGGATCGTGGCTTTCTCTTGCTTTCCTCTGGTTCCCAAGTATTAGCATAAAATTCTCTTACCATATTGTAGCCAACTGCTTAGACTGGTTTGGTAAGTTTCTGCCATTTTCTCATTGTGATTTGAGCCTTGATTGGTGTGAGGGCTTCATCATCCACCTCAATGATCAATTCATTGAGAACCTTCTTTGCAGCCAGTGTCTTCTTATAGTTTGACTCATGGTAAGGAGTTTTAAACCTTGGAGCATCACTGCTGGACGTTGCTGGTTCCTTGCCCTTTCTCTTCTTTAATAAAGAAGCCATGGAACAAACAGAAAATTTAGTGTGAGTGGGAATAAAAAGGGTTTTTATGATGAATGAACACTACCAACACCAAACTTAGAGGATTTGCTTGTCCTCAAGCAAAAAAAAAGAGAAAAATAGGGGAGAAGGGAAGGGAAGATCAACAAGAAGGAGAAGAAGACTATTAGGATTTATGAGAAGGAAAAGAAGTGTATGCAAGTGTGTATGCATGCTGAAGAATGGGGTATTTATAATGGAATGGCTGTGAATTTGTATGGTGAGGATTGAATGAATGAAGAATGAATGAATGGTTGGGAATGCATCAAATGAGTATGTGGTATGCATGCTCTTGAATGAATGAATTTTTGAAAAGATGCAACTGTTTAGCAAAATCAGGAAAGAATCTCTGAAAAGTTGTCATTGATTTGATAATTGAATGCAAGGAATGAATGGATATGAATGCAAAGAAACCTGTACGTTTTGTACACGTACAACTAAAGTTTCAAATTCAAATTTGAATTGGCGTTGTACGTGACTCATCTCACGTATAACGTGAGCTGGCTTGTTGTGTGAAGAATTTTCCACGTTATACGTGGTGATGCTGGTGTATAATGTGGAGATTCTGTAATGTGAGTGAATGCAAGATGAAATCTCCACGTATAACGTGAATCTGGGCGTTATACGTGGGTTTTGAATGGGTTTTGGGAAATATTTCCCCACGTATAACGTTGAAGTTGGCGTTATATGTGGGTTTTATGCTAAATGAGGCAGAGTGCCTCACGTTATACGTGGGAATGCTCACGTATAACGTGTGGCCTCTGGAAGATGAATGAATGCTTTAAAATTCCTCACATATAACGCCAGGGTGCATGTTATACGTAAAGTGTTTTTGATTTTTCAGAAAAAAATTCCCACGTATAACGTTGGGGGTGACGTTATACGTGGGTTTTATGTTATGAATGGATGCAATTTGTCACGTATAACGTCAGATGGGGACATTATACGTGGGATGCTTAATGCAAATGCAAAGTTTCTTATTCCTTCCTCTTTTGATGCATAGTTTCTTCTTCTTCTTCCTCCTTAATCTTGATAAATCTATGAGAAAAAGTGATAATATAAGGGGTTAGAGATAAGATTAAGATATGTATGAAACTAAACTAATGGACTACTAAGGATACTTTGATTGGGGTTGCCTCCCAACAAGCGCTTTTTTATCGTCACTAGCTTGACGGTGCTGGATCTCTAAGTGAGATTGTGGACGATCTTCTCCTTGTCAATGATGTCTCCCAAGTAATGCTTAAGTCGTTGTCCATTGATAGTGAACTTGGAGCCATCTTTATCATTCATGATTTCAATATGACCATAAGGAGAGACGTTAGTAACTGTGAAGGGTCCAGACCATCTTGTTCTCAATTTCCCGGGAAAGAATTTGAGTCTTGAGTTGAATAAAAGAACCTTGTGCCTAGGTTCAAATGATCTTGGCTAGATCTTCTTGTCATGAAACTTCTTTGTTCTTTCTTTGTAAATCAGTGAGTTCTCGTAAGCTTGTGTCCGAAACTCATCAAGCTCATTCAACTGCAGAAGTCTCTTTTTAGATGAGGCATTACTATCAAAGTTCAAAAACTTAATAGCCCAGAATGCCTTGTGTTCAAGTTCTACTGGAAAATGACATGACTTTCCACAGAGACGCTGGTATGGAGACATTCCGATTGGGGTTTTAAATGCAGTTCGGATCCCAAAGTGCGTCATCAATTCTCAATGCCCAATCTTTCCTTGATGCTGTCACAGTCTTCTCTAGAATCCTCTTCAATTCTCTGTTGGAGATCTCTACTTGGCCACTGGTTTGAGGATGATAAGGAGTCGCAACTTTATGTTTGACTCTATATCTTTGAAGTAGAGAATCTAGCTGCTTGTTGTTGAAGTGGCTTCCTCCATCACTGATAAGAGTTCTAGGAACTCCAAATCTGCTGAATATATTTTTTTTGAGGAACTTGATCACCACTCTTGAATCATTGGTTGGCAAAGCAGCTGCTTTGACCCATTTAGAGACGTAATCCACTACCACTAGAATATAATTATTTGAGTATGAGGGGGGAAAAAGTCCCATGAAGTCAATCCCCCATACATCAAACAATTCAACTTCAAGAATATAGTCTTGTGGCATTTTTTGTCTCCTTGTTACTGTACTTGTTCTTTGGCATCTATCACATTCCTTAACAAACTGGAATGCATCTTTGAAGAGTGTAGAAATGCCAAAGAATATTTTTCTGCTCTTCCTCTGGAACACATCTTCTTAGAAGATTGTCTGCACATCTTTTGAATAAGTATGGGTCATCCCATATGAAGTGATTGGCATCATGCAGCAGTTTTCTTCTCTGGTGCTTGTTGAACTCTTTAGGGATTACTTTCATTGCTTTGAAATTAGCAATGTCAGCAAACCATGGTACCATATCTACTTGAAATAATCATTCATCTGGGAACTCCTCTTTGCTGAAGTAGCTGCTTGTAGCTCTGGATTTTCGAGCCTTCAGAGGTGATCTGCTATTGGATTTTCAACTCCTCTTCTGTCCTTGATTTCTATGTTAAACTCTTGAAAAAGGAGGACCCATCTAATAAGCCTTGGTTTCGAATCCTGCTTGGAAAGAAGATACTTAAGAGCAGAGTGGTCAGTGTAGACTATTACTTTTGATCCAACAAGATAATATATGAATTTATCAAAAGCATACACAATAGCAAGTAATTCTTTTTCAGTAGTGGTGTAATGCTTTTGTGCATCATTCAAAACCTTACTAGCATAGTATATGACATGCAACAATTTATTCTTTTTCTGCCCTAAGACTGCACGTATTGCATAGTCACTAGCATCACACATCAATTCAAAAGGTAGAGACCAATCAGGTGGAGCAATAATGGGAGCTGAAACAAGTTTGGTTTTTAAGGTTTGAAAGGCTTCCATGCATTCTTTGTTAAAATCAAAAGGGTTTGTTGCAACTAAAAGATTACTCAGAGGTTTTGCAATTTTTGAAAAATCTTTTATAAACCTCCTGTAAAATCCAGCATGGCCTAGAAAACTCCTTATTGCTTTCACATTGATTGGTGGGGGTAATTTTTCAATCACCTCTACCTTTGCTTTGTCAACTTCAATGCCATTTTCAGAAATTTTGTGACCAAGAACAACACCTTCAGTAACCATAAAATGGCATTTTTCCCAATTCAAAACAAGGTTTGTTTCTTGGCACCTTCTTAAAACTAATGCTAGATGATACAAACAAGTATCAAATGAGTCACCAAAAATAGAAAAATCATCCATGAAAATCTCAATAAACTTTTCTACCATGTCAAAGAATATAGAAAGCATGCATCTTTGGAAGGTAGCAGGGGCACTACATAAACCAAAAGGCATTTTACGATAAGCAAAAATACCAAACGGACATGTAAATGCTGTTTTCTCTTGATCAACCGGATCAAGCGCAATTTGGTTATATCCGGAGTAACCATCAAGAAAACAGTAAAAAGCATGTCCGGCTAACCTCTCAAGCATTTGATCAATAAATGGCAATGGAAAGTGATCCTTTCTTGTTGCTTGATTGAGCTTCCGATAATCGATGCACATCCTCCATCCGGTGACAGTCCTTGTAGGGATCAATTCATTTTTGTCATTGTGGATGACTGTGACTCCTCCTTTCTTTGGAACTACTTGAACAGGGCTTACCCAAGTGCTGTCCGAGATTGGATAAATTATCCCAGCATCCCAGAGCTTTATTACTTCCTTGTAAACCACCTCTTTCATCGTTGGATTCAATCTTCTTTGAGCTTGTACCACTGGTTTAGAGTCCTCTTCCAACAGAATTTTGTGCATGCACATGGTTGGACTAATACCTTTCAAATCACTGATTTTCCAACCAAGTGCTGCCTTATGTTCCCTTAGCACCTTAAGCAATGTATCTTCTTCTTCCTTTGCTAGTGCAGAGTTTATAATTACAGGGAGAGCTTCTTCATCATCAAGAAAAGCATACTTGAGTGTGGAAGGGAGAGTTTCAAGTTCCTACTTTGATGGTTTGTCTTCAACAACTTTTTCTGGTTTAGTTGGATGTGAAATTTCTGCACTTTCCTCCTCTTCTTCTTCATCTTGTTCGAGTTTTTCAATGGGGAAAAGTTCCTCAAGCTTGCTGGAAATTTCGTCTTCAAATGTTTCTTGAACCATTGAGTCAATGACATCAATTCTCATACAATTTTCAGGTTCATTGGGGTGTTGCATTGCTTTGAAAACATTGAAGATCACTTGTTCATCATGCACTCTTAGAGTTAATTCTCCTGCTTCAACATCTATTAAAGCCCGGCCAGTTGCAAGGAATGGCCTACCCAAAATAAGAGAAGAACAATCATCTTCTTCCATATCTAGGATAATAAAATCTGCAGGGAGTATGAACTTCCCAACTTTAACAAGTAGATTTTCAACTACACCATGAGGAAGTTTGATAGATTTATCTGCAAGTTGTAGTGAAATTCTTGTTGGTTTCACATCTTCAATTTGTAGTTTCTTCATCATGGACAGTGGCATTAGATTAATACTTGCTCCCAAATCACAGAGAGCTCTTCCAATAGTAAGATCACTAATGGTGCAAGGAATTTGGAAGCTCCCTGGATCTTTTAATTTTTGGGGAAACTTTTGAATTACTGCACTGCACTCTTCAGTAAGTGCCACTGTTTCTTGTCCATAGAACATTCTCTTCTTTGAAAGGAGTTCCTTCATGAATTTTCCATAAAGAGGCATTTGTTCTAGAGCTTCAGCAAATGGAATATTGATCTGCAGCTTTTTAAACATCTTTAGAAACTTTGAGAATTGTTTATCTTTAATTTCAGCCTTCAATCTTTGAGGATAAGGTACTTTTGGAGCTGCAGAATTTTGTTTTAGAGCACCCTTCTCTGCTGGTTTTCCAGTTGTATCTTCGGCTGCCTTGGAAGAGGTTGCATCTTCTTGTTGTTGTTGATTTTGAGAAGAACCTTCAGCTGGTTCTTCAAGCTTCTTCTCCACCTTCTTGCCACTTCTTAGTTGAATTGCTTTGCACTCTTCCTTTGGATTTGCAATTGTGTCACTGGGAAAAGTGTTTGGAGTTTTTCCACTGATTTGTCTTGCAATTTGCCAAACTTGCACTTCTAAATTTCTGATTGAAGCCTCTTGATTTTTCAATGTAGCTTTTGTTTCATTCATGAAATTAGTAGTGCCATCAACAAATGTAGCGGTAGAGAGAGTTAGCTTTTGAAATGCTTCTTCTAATCCAGAAGGTTGCTTTGAAGTTTGTGGTTGAGTGAAATTAGGTTGTTGCTGCTGGAAATTATTTTGATATTGCCTCTGCCCTTGATTTCCTTGTCCTCCCCATCCAAAATTTGGATGATTTCTACAATCAGGATTGTATATTTTTGAATAGGGGTCGAAATTCTGCTGCCCTGGACCATTGCCCATATAATTGACTTGTTCAGTGGATTGTTGTTCCAGAATTGCTGCACATACTTCACTTGAATGGCATTGAATTCCACATAAGTCACAGGATCCGACTTGTGTATTTACAGCTGCGAGTTGCATGGTTCCCAACTTACTATTGATCAAATTAATTTGTTTGGCTAAGACTTTGTTTTGGGCCACCAGAGTATCAAAAGCTTCAGCCTCCATGACTCATTTCTTCACATAGCTTCTTTCGGAAGGAGTAGAGTATAGATATTGGTTATTAGCAACCAATTCAATTAAATCTTGTGCCTCCGCCACAGTTTTAGTATGAAGAGATCCTCCAGATGAGGAATCAATTTGAGCCCTTGAATGCAATATTATACCATCATAAAATATTTGGATTTGCATCCAATCCGAGAAGACATTGTTAGGGCATTTTCTGAGTAACTCCTTGTATCTCTCTCATGCTTCATAAAGAGATTCATTGTCTTTCTGAGTGAACGATTGAATGTCATGCCTCAATTTTGCTAGCTTCTGAGGTGGAAAGAATTTGGTTAGAAATTTCTTCACCAAATCGTCCCAAGTTGTGATGCTTTCTTGAGGTTGAACTTGAAACCATTGTTTAGCTTTGTCTCTCAATGAGAAGGGAAAGAGTCTCAATTGGGTTGCTTCAGAGGATACACCATTGATCTTGAGAGTGTCACATATTTGCAGAAAATTAGCTATGTGGAGATTGGGATCATCTTGATAGTTACCACTGAATTGATCTTGTTGAACTAGATGGATAAGAGAGGGCTTGAGTTCGAAATTATTGGCTTGAATAGTTGGCCTTCTGATGGTGCTTCCGCAACTATCTGCAGTGGGATTGATGTATTGTCCCAAAGTAACACGGTTTTGGTTGTCCATGTTATCATCTTGATGTTCGGCTGCCATATTCAATTGTTCTTGTAGTGCTGCTTCTCTAACTTTCCTAGCTTCTCTTCTTCTCCTTAAAAGTGTTCTTTCAGGTTCAGAATCGTAGCCTAAGTCGTCACGATTTCTCTGCATAAACGAGCAACAAAACAAGAGAAGAGTTTGGACTTTCCCAACGTCAAAGTGAAATGAAATTCCAAGGGGTTAGAAGAAAGAAAATCTGTGTTTGGTATAGAACAATGTGTTGGGGAAATCATAAGGGATTGTATGGATAGATATAACAGGGTAGTTCTTGAGGTCAACATGTGGAACCAAACGGTGGTGACCTTAGGATTCACGGCAGGATCCCTGGATCCATCGTATGTAGGTTTTGTGAAGGTTCTGAAAAACCGGAATCAAAGGATGTGGGGAGAAAAAGGCGTCCGACCCACAATGTATTGTTCCCACCCATGATCATGGTAGTCAGCAGTTCAGCTTCTCTTTGGAGTGGTACTCATTCTTCTGTGGGGGGACGAGCTTCTCTTCCGCTGGGGAAGGGCTTCTTCTCTTTTCCGTGGATCGTGATCTTCTTTGTGGGTGACGTTCCCTAGAATTGGAGCTCTGGGAGTCCCGAGTTCCGCTTCTTGAACGGGAGCGAAACCTCTTTTTGGAGGGCTTCTGAGCTAGTAGCCCTTCCACCGATCTCATCCAGTGACGCATTTTCTGTGTTTGTTTGCTTTGGTCGTTGCCAAGACCTACAAAGATACGGCGTCCAGAGTTTCCGATTTCTGGGCCTGCTTGGTCACTGTCAAAGTTAAGGGGGCTAACACTTTCCTCTTGACCGTCATCCATTTCCCATCCTCCGATGTTCCGGGATTGTTTAGGTGTTTTCGGAGGAACATTCCCCCACCAGTCCCCGAAGATAGGTTGGTGTTCGTAATCTTCGGCTGGTGATCCGCCATTGCTAACGCACTATAAGTATTCCCACAGACGATGCTAATGTTCGAAAGGTATTTGAGGACCCGAACTAGTGAGTTACATGGATACTCGTGAGTGCGTGTGACTGAACCAGGCTGAGATCTAAGTTACTTAGCTACTTGTCTACTTGGTTTCTAATATCTTTTCATGACAGGGTTATTGGTGAAGTGGTCCAAAGTAAGGGGCTACTTGGCTCTTGAGTTCCCTTGCTGAAATATGGGTAAAGTTTCACCGGTGGCGTTAGAAGAAGATCTTCTCTAACTAATTAAAACTTGAATCATATATTTTTCTCCCGTATATTATTAGTTCTAATTATAAATTTAATAATATTATTATGAAAAAATTAATTAAATAAATAAAATATAATAGACACCATCTTTTGTCTTTTTTCTTGGAAAAGAAAGGGACATTTTTAAGTCTTTATTTTTAGGGTAAGTTACTTTAATAAACCATTTCCCTCTCAAAATTACCCATTTACACCATTCAATTTTATATGATGGAATTGCACTGAAATGCCAAATCTATAAAATCCATGGCAGCCTAAAGGGGTTTTAGGAAAAAGCCAGACCCTCCCACAAATTCTCCATGTTTATTGCAAACCATAGAAGAGTGTCACTGTTCTTGATTAAGCTGCACCATGCATAAACCGTGGCAGGGTATCACTGTTCTTAATTAAGCTGCACCATGCCACAGATCTTGAGGAGTTGTAGTTATGCAGCAAATTTGGAGTTGTATAAAAGGGAGAGAGCTAACAATAAATACATCATATATTATATTACCATGCAATATTTAAGTTTCAAAATTTTACAAAAAATAATATATGTTTATGCATACATCAAATGTGCCTAGAGCCATCAGATCTTGAAAAAATAACATATCATATGTAATTATTTATTGGCAGTTGATTCATGTCTTATATAAAAATAAAATTAGCAGTAACTATATAAAAAAAATATATGATTTTTAATGTTGTGGATTCCAAATTATGAATTTATTAAAGATCCAGTGGATCTAGACGCATTTGGCATATGCATGAACATATAAAAATTTTGAGACTTAAATATTGCGTGCACATATAATATGCAATGTATTTATGGGTAGTTGATTCATGTATAATATAAAAATAAAAATAATAATAGGTATAACAAAAAATCTATTATTTTCATGTCATGAATCATCTTATATATATTGGTTAGGCTAAAAGGTGATATAAGTTATTTTTGAAAAAAAAAAATAAAAACACTATTACAAGAAAATAAAAAAAATAAATAATAGAATTGGTTACTAATAATTATTGATAATATATAGATTTGGTGCACATTGGCAAGTTTATGTATTATGAATAATTATTTAGTTTCTTATGCGAGATATTACATGTTCATGCATATGCCAAATGCGCCTAAAGCCATTAGATCTTGAATAAATTCATAATTTGGAATCACAACATTGAAAATCATATATTTTTTGTTGAATAATTCTATTTGTACACCAAAATCAGCCACCATGTATTTTTATATTTTTTATACGTATACAAATTTAAAATAAATCAGCCACTTACTTCTTATGTCACGCGCCTTTAACTTGTTATTCCAATAAAAACCCACACATGTACGTTCTTCTCTAACGTAGCTTGTGAGTTGTGGCTTCGACGAATCTATTCTAATTGTTGTTAGCCATTCCTTTAGATGAATCATGGATGTTACAATAGTTTTTTATTTCATTGTCCCTTTTCTTGAGAAGTTATAAGCTATTAAAATTAGGGTTTTGCTATGATGATGAAAAAAGATTCCTCTTCATATGATGAATTGAACTGCAAGGTGACGCGTGTAACACCTTCTATGATGTGACATAGTTGGCTTCTGTGTTGGTTACTGTTCAGTCAGATGCAACCAGCTTTTTTTCACGGATTATAGGAATGTGTAATTAAGCAAAGGTTAAGGTAATGATGATAATTAGTCATGTGGGCCATTATTGGCTAGAGTGGGCCCTGACTCCTGAGGTTTATGTGGTCTCATTCTTTTTTTTTTTTTAAACCATGTGTATCCTTCTTTTTTTTTTTGTGCCAGACATTTGTGTGGGACTGGGGAGGCACTTATGTAGTTATGTAATCCTGCTATTGGTTAAGTACACAATCATAATAAATTAATAGTATTAAATATTAATAATGGAAAATATAATTAGAGAAATCTATTATCTATCTATTATCTATTATTTATTATCTATTATATATAATAATTATACAACCAAAATGTGTCACATGGCGTCTTCTCATTGCAATTGAAATTAAATTTTTCCCTTCGAAATTAAGGAGCTCTCTCATTTCTCCTCTTCCTATCCTCTTTCGTTATCCTACTCCTCAATTTAACAACCAAAATGTGCCACATGGCACTCTCTCATTGTAATTAAAATTGAATCTTTCCCTCCAAAATTAAGGAACTCTCTCCATTCTCCTCTTCCTATCCTCTTTCTCTATCTCCCTCCTTAATTTAACAACCAAAATGTGCCACATGGCACTAAATCTTTCCCTCCAAAATTAAGGAACTCTCTCATTTCTCATCTTCCTATCCTCTTTTTCTATCTCTCTCCTTAATTTAACAACCAAAATATGTCACATGTCATTCTCTAATTGCAAATTAAATTAAATCTTTCCCTCCAAAATTTAGAAACTCACTCATTTGTCATCTTCATATCCTCTTTTTCTATCTCTCTCCTTAATTTAACAACCAAAATATGTCACATGTCATTCTCTAATTGCAAATTAAATTAAATCTTTCCTTCCAAAATTAACAGTTCTCTCATTCCTCTTCTCCCCTATCTTACTTCTCTATCACATTCCTTAATTTTCCAACTAAAATATGTCACATGTCACTTCCTCATGATAATTGAAATAAAATCTTTATATCCAAAATCAAAGAGCTTTCCCCTTCCT
>JASCZI010212030.1:21657-35120 GCA_036250425.1 Stylosanthes scabra
TAGAGAGCTAGCGAACCATCAAAGCGACCAAGAACCAATCGAACAAAGGAAGAGACTGGCAATTGACTTGACTCAGAGTGGGAAAAATTGCCCCAACTGGTTGATAGGGCAGAATCAGCCAGGTATCCTTTCTCGAATGCTGTCATTCTTATCCTTGAGGGGCACGCAACAGCAACAGGAGCAGAAACAGGTCTCGCCTCGCATAATGTTTATTTCAACTGGTATGCTTCTCCCTCTATACCAATCATGATAAGAATGGTTTTCTCTTGTGTGATATTCATGGCCTTCTGTTATTGATGCTATACATATTGCTCACTTTTCTGCAGATGAAACATTCACTGCAAACTGGTATGACATGAACCCGGATGAAACTGAAGTTCTGATCTTGAATATCCATTCAAGCAAGTATACTTTTCCCGACATCATTCAGAAAATGAGTAAACTCAAAGTTCTTATAGTCACAAATCTGGGCTTCCATCCTTGTGAATTGAACAAGTTTGAGCTACTTGGTTCTTTACCTTGCTTGAAAAGGATTAGACTGGAGAAGGTTTCGGTTCCCCGCCTCTGCAGATTGAGGAATCTGCGAAATCTATCGCTTTACATGTGTACTACAAAGCATGCTTTTGGAAGTAGTGACATCAAAGTTTCAGATGCACTGCCAAATTTAGAAGAGTTGAACATTGACTATTGGAAGGATCTAGTGGAATTTCCTTCTGATTTCTGTAACATAACGACCATGAAGAAGCTTAGTATAACTAACTGTCACAATATTTGTAAACTACCACAAGAAATAGTTATGCTGCAGAATCTTGAAGTTTTGAGACTTAGTTCCTGCTCTCACTTGGAAGAGATGCCAGAATCTGTTGGAAGGCTTGAACAAATTTGGTGTCTCGACATATCAGACTGTACAAGCCTAACCCAGTTACCGGCCGACATCGGCGAGTTGCCGAGTCTACAGAAGATCTACATGTGGGGTTGCTCAGGATTGAATGAATTGCCACACTCTGTTACATACTTCCAAGATTTGAAGCATGTGATTCATGTGATCTGCGACGATGAGGGGGCTGCCTTGTGGGAAGATTTCACACATTTTGTCAGCCTTCCTAACTTGAATATAGTGAAAGTTAGAGCAGATATCAACCTAAGTTGGCTTCGTGGATTTCAGTGACTAGACCAATTTCTTGAATTATGTTAAAAAGATTTGAAACCATTGTAGTTATCACCATTTAAATTGAAGTCACTCAACTTCAATATGTTGTTGTCATTGTAAAAAGCCATAGTCAAAATATGTATTGTTGTAAAAAATTACTTTGTACAGCCAAAATCAGCTACGAAATTAATCATTATGTATTTGTGTATAAATATATGCATTATTTTATACACTTTCAATATAACATAGTTATTTGCTATATTAGTCAGAGGCAAGGTACCTACCTCTGCCAAGTTTGGAACCTGGGTGTGATCACTCAAAAAAGAAGTTGATTGCCAGTTGAATTAAAGCCTCAACCATCGGTGGGGGTGAGTTTCTAACAGACTAACAGGGGAACAAAACCTATATAACAGTAAAAAGAACACCCACACACAGAAATTAAAGGGTCAAAAGCATCAAACATGGAACTAAAAAAACTAAATAACACAGTATACAACTCCAACCATTAGATCCGACAAAAGTTGTTAAGAAATAGTTGTTTGAATTGCTTTAGTGTCATGTCCCAGATTTTATCCTTGGCAGCCCTGTATGTGCTTTATTAAGTTTCGACGAGGATCTGTTTTATTCACGGGTTTCAGTAAGTTTTTTATTCACTTCATCATCCCCTTTAACAACAGCGTGAATAATGTATGCATAATTTCCCATTTTAATGATAAAACATGGAACTAGGTGAAATCTTTTCTTCAAACAGAACTAAAACAAACAGATGTTCTAATGAAGAAGTACTTAACTAGCAAACGGCACAAATAAGTCTACTAAATCTGACTGTTTCCATGGAGTATCTATGTATATATAACAAACAGGGGCATGCAAACATAATTCTCCATTTCTCCTAATTACCCTAATTCAAATTTAAATACATAAAATCAAGGATTCACGGGGAAGTGAGGAACACGTAACAATAATTTCTTCCCCTCAGCTTAGCAACCGATTGTGGATATTGGCTACTTCAAGAAGCATGCACTTGTAAGCAAGTCAACATAAACTTCTCTCCCTATTTATCCACACGAAAAATGTTACGCGAACATATTATGTATGAGACAGTGTCAACTCACATCGTCAACCGTTGGATCCGCACCCAACGATGAGATGAAAGTTGGCAGTGTTCCCATGCATAACATGTACACCTAACAAAACTCTATCCACCCTAATCTACAAGAAGTGCAGGCACCACATGACTAAAGTCCATTAAAGCCCAACATCAAGATGCTGTCCTTCAAGCTGGGACTATGATGATTAACTTATATGGCATACACTATCTCCCCACTGCTATCTATATCAAGCTCGGATACCGATTCTAATTCGTCGATGTCATCATCCATATCGATGTTATCCGCCATAAACTGGTCTAAGGAATAGGCCCCGGCTGCTGGTATGGTAGCTTCTGAGATTATTTGCATGATCGTATCGATGCTCTGCATCGGTTGGTCTGGCTCTTCAAATTGGTTTCCCATTATCTTCTCATCCATCAGATCTGCTGGGAGATTCTTCAGAAACCATTCATGGTTCCAGATCTCAGACATTGTGATTCTCTGTCGCATGAATGTCAGAAGGCATGATTAGACTCGTATGTGTAGAAGTTAGTCAGTAGACCGATTCATAACATGCGTTAGACAATTTGGCATGCTTCCTATTGATCACACTTTCTATCTTACATAATAACAGAATGCAGCTATGTCTACAATATACTACCTCCGGTACAACATACGTGTCACTTTTTAAAATCTGATTTGGTCCCAAATATGCTTATTTAAAAAACTAGATAACTTTTAATTAATTTTCACCACTGGTAACCTTATCAAATGTATGAAAAGATTCAGTTAAGGTTAATTTTGTACATTTGATCCAATTTATCTAAAACCAAGATGTTTCTAACCATTTCCTTGACTCTTGTGCATAATTAATTTTGGACACTTACTTTGGACTAGATCTAGTATTATTCCTCCAATTATAGGCATACAGTATACCACCACACAGCACTTTTTTAAGTAAAAAATCCATTCCAAGTAAAACAAAAAGGTTTGCTTCATCTCTCAAATATGGGTAAGCTAACTTTTTACAGGACATTCAAATGGAAATATACAAAAAATACATAAAAAGAACCAATAACAATAACAATAATAATAATAATAATAATAATTCAGGGATAGTGTTGATATATGCAGTAGCTGGTCAATTATTTGAAATAGAAATTACCTCTGCTGGGTCAAAAACAAAGATCCTTGAGATAAGGTGGCGACATTCAGGAGATATCTGAACAAAGTCTGGAATGCAATACTGGACACTGAGGATTCTCTGCAAGAAAGCAGCCACACAAAGTTTGTTAAAGGGCAATCAAGGTTCAGAAAATAATCTCAAGAAAATACAGATCTACCTGAATTGTCTTCCTGAAATCCTTTGGCTCATTAGGATCTTCAAAAGGATATGCTCCCACTAGCATCACATATAAAGTTACTCCACATGACCAGACGTCTGCAATCTGGTATCAAATGCATAGAAACAGAAACAGAAATCAATTAGCTTTGTAAACGATTTTTTATGATATTAATTCCAATTTTCACATCCTATTAGCATCACGTATAAAGTTACTAAAAGACCAGCACTTTTAGTAGAGAAAAAATTAAAAGTTGGCTAATGATGTCTCAAATGCAAGGTAAATTATACAGGGGAAAAATTTTGGTTACCGAACATTTCTCATTAACTAATTACCAATAACAGAGTTGTCAGCAAGTGGTGAACTAGAGCAATCTTTAAGATTCAGATATTGAATTGAATATTAAATATATTTCAAACCAACCTGAAAAGTAGGTGAAGATGTATTTTTTACAACAACAAAGTAATAAACAAACAATCTATTATTGGTGGTGGTGGATAACCTGGTTTCTATCCAAAACAAGAAAGAAATCTAAGATAATAATGCAAAAGCTAAAGAACAATAAACATTAAACAATAATTTTTCAAATATTTTTGCAACGTGAATTGATCCAGATCAGAATAACATTGCATTTTAAATCCTTATAGAAAGAAAGCAGCCCTCTTATCTCCATTCCAAAACAAATGTGAGAGTTAACGGTCATACAGAAAAGGAACAAAACCATGAAACTAAACACTACCTTGCCATCATACTCTTGTTTCAGCAATACTTCTGGAGCTATATATGCTGGAGTACCAACTGTTGACTTCGGTTGTGAGTGAAGCACTGAAGACTGCAAACAAGAAGATATATCAGATCTGTAAGATATAGAATAGTTCCAAAGTCCTATATTAGATTGAGAGATTAAAGATAGCATTCTTGCGCGCCAGAAGGGAACTAAATAAATTAACCCATAGGATGACAACAAAATTGAAGCACCTCAAGGTGAAAACACAGTTACAAGAATAATAGTTAACAACAAGAAAGGTGCAATAGCCAAGTTCTCAAATTTCTCAAGAATGCCCATAGACAACATAATCATTGAAGTTGTATCCCACTAGCACTAGATAGAGGTTGTTACATGAATTAAACGATGTCATTGTGCCTTGCCATGTCATGTCTTTAGTAAGCTCATTTATACTTAGATCTCTCCTAAGTCCTAACTACCTTATTCAAAGTCTTCTTTTTCTTAGGTCTTCTTCTGCCCCTAACCACTTGTCTATCTTCCATCTGCTACCGTTCTGGCTAGATGCTCTATTGGTCTTCTCTCACATGTTCAAACTAACTAAAGATGAGATTCCATTGTCTTTGTAACAATAGGTGAAACTCTGACCTCTCATGTCCCCATCCCTTATTTCGTCCATTCATCTATGACCACTCATTTGTCTAAGCATCCTCATTTCGACCACATTACGCTTATGATTGTGTTAACCCTTTACCTCTTAACACTCAGTTCCATACAACATAGCTGGTCTAATGGTGATATACAATAAAACTTACCATAAAGTGTAAAGGTGTTTTTTGGCACATATGAAGCCCTCCTCCACTTTGACCAACTCTCTTGAATCCTATAGTTTACGTAATCAATTATTCTCCATTGTTTTGAATAATACAATCAAGATATTTATATATCCTAACCTTTGGTGTAATGTTTCCCCCAAATTTCTCCATGTAGAATTTACCCTCCATATACTCCATTTTAATACAAGTTATCTCTAAACCATGCACTTCCAAAGATTGTCGCTATTATAAATTTTCTTGATGCACCTGTGTGCGAAACAGATATGGCAACAGAAGCAAATTCATACATTGGAACAGATTTACGGACCAATTTTTCCAGTTTTCATCTGAAATTCAAATCTGACTCCCCTCTAACTCCCAAGCAGGTTATCACCACTTACACTGCACGATAGCTGATGAAATATCCTTTTCTAATTACAGTTATAGATATAATCTTACTTAGAGTTTAGACAAGTCAACTGTAGTAGACACAATGAAGCAATAGTTCATCAAAGAATTCAGACCACCAAAATTCACGTAGAAATTTGATGTGGTATTACTTCATCCAAATATCCCAAATTACTTAAACTACTTTAGAAACCTAACAAGCTATCCAATTCAATAATGGCAATCTAAATCTGAGGAAACAGAGTAATTTTATAATTTTCTTCTTTTAAAAGGTAGATAACATAAGTTAGAAGCACACTAGTTCAGGACTGCAAACAAAATGGTAGCAAAAATATGCATTAAAATTTGTGACAGATAATCGTTTAAATATAGAAACCAGGAAAATATAGAAACCCTGAAGACAGAAGAGTTAAGGGAGACATAGAAACACCTTGGAGTAGCCAAAATCGCATATCTTCAAACGTGGTGCTGGGCTTCCATCCAACAAAGTGTTCTCCAACTTCAGGTCCCGGTGACATACTTGCTTCATGAATAAATAATTTAACAAGAGACAAATAGATCAGATTTGATGTACTACAATCCAGAACCAGGGTAGGTAGAACCAAATTTAGATCAGCCAGTGGAAAAAGAGGAAAAATTACTTACCATTGCATGGCAGTAGCTGACCCCAGATATGAGTTGTTGAAAGAAGAAACGAGCCTGCAGCACATGAAAATGGGTTGGCAAGTTAGATATGGAACAAACAGGACTTAAAAACTGTCAAGTGTAGAAACAATAAAGAAATAATGTAAGAACCTCGTCCTCAGAGAAACGTCCGGCATTGCAGATTCTCTCAAACAGTTCTCCTCCAGATGCATATTCCATTACAATGGCCAGATGAGTAGGTGTTAGAATAACCTGAATGAAATTACATACAACATCAATATGGTTCAGCCACTTCTATACAGATATGATGTCAATTTATAAAATAATTTTAAAAAAATGTATACGAACCTCCTTAAACCTAACAATGTTAGGGTGTCTCAAAGACCTGTGATTGATGATTTCTCTCTTGACATTTTCATCAATCTGCACCACACAATAAGACAAGACAAAAAATAGACATAACTATATGAGTCCAGCACTAAGTTATGGATCCCAAAGAAAATGGTGACAACTATTGTATCACAATGGTTCATCCGAAAGTTCATGGTTCATCTAGAAACTGAGAATATCTAAAGCTATAAATGAATAATGAAATGAACCATTTATCATCAAAACCAATCCTTGTTACCTGAATCAATTCAAGGTTTGACGTTTGATGCAAAATAACCAAACCAACATTGACCAACTTCCACCTCATCCTACCCTAAAACCCCACTCTGAAACCCCTTCAAAACTGATAAACGCAAAAAAATCCGATCAGCCCCGCTGCTTATCAACTCGAATAAACTGAGTGACACCATTTCCCATCATCAAAATGAGAAGCCACAAATTAATCAAGTTTATTGCGCACATCCACACATACTGATCAAACATGTCCTTCATTGACCAACATCTCATATTCTCTTTCAAGGATTGAGACCTTTAAACCACGTTGCGCACTATAAAATTAAATATATTTAGATAAACCATTAAAATCCAAAAAGCCGTGAATAACAAAACATGGATTAGTTAGTCAGACAACCCACTCATTTTTCCTCTAATTTCCGTGGTCAACTTGAAAAAACAAACCCATGAAGATGCTGATAAAAACCTAGTAAAAGTAAAATCCATGAATAATTTAACAAGCTCGCAAAAATTGAAATCGAGAAAATAAAGGGAAAATTGGAAGGTAAAACGTACTCAATTTTAATTTCTATTGCCTCAAAGTTTGTAAGAAAACCAGAAATAGAAATGAAATCACACCAACTAACCAAAAGCACTTAAACCAAATATAGAGAAATCATAATTACAGCATAAATAGTAAACGAAAAGACTTAAACTCAGTCATCACAGAAAAAGCATGTGATAAAGTCCTCTTCTTTTTTATTTTCCCCCTTTTGTTACCGAAGGAAATTTTCCAAAACAAGGAGGAACAAAAGTGAAAAGAATCCAGCGAGAAGAAAGAAAGAGGTTAATTGATTAGAAACTATAACGAACCTTGTCACCACGTTCGATGTACTTAACGGCAACGAGCTCCTTGGTTTGCTTATCTTGCATCAATCTTGCGACGCCGAAGTTTCCGGAGCCGATGTCACGGACCAGATCGTAACGGTCGCTGTCGTGCATGATCGGCATGTCCATGCCGGGTCCGACGGTGACCGCCGCCCGATCCATCGTCGTTTAGATCAAAACGACACAACACAACAGAGCGTTTTATTCGTTTTTTTTTTTGGAAGGGGCAGAGCAAAACGCTGTTACATTAGAAGGAGGACGGGGGCTTAGTAATTAATTAATACGGCGTCGTTTGGCGGGGGATAAAGTGAAAGGACGATCGGAGATGGTTGGTGGTTTTGGGAAGTGGGAAGTGGAATGGTGATAATTGGGGGAAAAGTGGGAATGGGGAAAGGGAATAGATAAATGTGGATTGGGTTGGAAAGAAAGCAAAGTGGAGATGGGTGGGGAGAGAAGAACGAGAGTGCGAAACGGTGTCGTTTTTGGTGAGTGCACTCTTATTTTGTTTGTCCGAATTCCGAATGATGATGACGCAGGTTGCGGCTTGTTGCCTCGTAAGCAATGTTGTCGGTTTCTGCTCTCATCCTGCTCCAATGCTCCCCGTTGCTTTTTCAGTTAGGCGAAAGAACAAAGCCGCATATTCCTTTTTTATTTTTCAAAAAGAATTATCAAAATTAATTGTGAAATATATAAATGCAGTTTAATTTTGATAGTTAAAAGATTTATTTATATAGTCCCAAATTATGTTTAACTAGCATCTTTCTGTTCCGCCGTTTTTTTTATTTATTTTAAGGTGATACTTATTATAATTTTAATTAATTTTTTTTTCGTTCTTTTAATTCATAATTTGTTCAATATTTTAGATCTATTATTCTTGTACTTGAAAGCAAAAATTTTTGCAAAAGTACGTTTTGAAATAACATTTAATAAATATTTATTTATTATCTTCCAAAATAGTATACATAAAATAAGAACTAATTGTCATAATATATTTTTAGCTAAAGTGAGTAAACATGGTTTTGAAAATTTTTTTAAAAAGCCGATGTATTCAAATAATCACTCTTTAGTTGTTTTTTTTATTATTTTTTAAAAAAACTATTTTCATATTTTTAGGAATAATTTTTAAAAAATATTATTTTGCTTTATTATGTGAATAATATTCATCAATTTAATATTTTCATTATATTATATTTATAATTTTTATAATTGAAAGTAAAAGATTTAATAAAAAAATTCTTCTTTCGTCATGACCTATAAAATAACACATAATAAGCATATATCAAACATCAAACATAATATTAAATACTTATTATTTATTTACAAAAAAATTTAATTATATTCAAATGTCATCGAATTTCATTTTTATATTTTTTTTAAGTGGGAGACAAAATATGTACTTAATTTTGATGAACCTTTCGTTTTCCTATAAATGATCAAAGTAAGAAAAATGTTATATGTTTCTTTTATATGAAATAAAAAAATAACAAATAAGCGAAATATGAAACTTAGAAAATATGTATCAAGTAAAGATTATATACAATTCATATTACATCTATTTATTCCTAATTTTTTTGTTGTCTATTTATTTATTCCTAATTTATTAAGCTTTCAAAAATTGTTCGACATATTTTATATTAATTTTAAAAGATTAATTTTAAAATTGTCATTAATACATTTATTGGCTCTTATAATTTATTATTAATACTATTTTTCTATTAATATGTTGACACATATTTTATTTCTACTTTCGGCCTCTGAGACAACTCGCACCTTTACAATGTCTAATAAATATAGGAACCGATTAGGGTAGCTGAAAGTTATGAGAAATCGCCAATACCAACATCAGAGATCACGATTACAGTGTCTGGAAGGGTTATACGAAACCTTAATATAAAGCCGGGAAGAGGTCTAAATAAGAAAGGTTAGGCTTATAAGATAATATAAGAGAAGGGTAGAAGTCTCCCGGCAGAGTGACGTAACTCAAGCCTTCGATACTATCTATATAGGTGAAGACCACATGTTTGAAGCACAGTATCGCCCAGAAACTTATGGTCTGATCGATGGGTAAATGTATGGATTGAGGATTTCCGGAATCGTGTGTTTAGCATGAGCGGAAAAGACCTTGTTACATTGAACTTTGTTAATATTATATTCAAGAGAAGTTATTGGATACAAATATAAATTAATACATAAATAAAAGATTTACAATACAAATTTTACAGATGTGGGTCCTGACACTTTACTAATAAAATCATCTGTACCTTATAAGCTCCCTAAATTGAAATCAAATAAGTGTCTTATGTCAAACAAATATTATTCTTAAAAATTATAATTTTCTTTTTATAATATGATTGAACTTTTGATAATTTATAACCAAATTTTAACTTAATAATTAAAGATTATTATTATGTTTTAAGAGGATATCTATTTCTCTTTTTTTTCTAACTTTTCTGTCTTATTTTACTCTGCATCTTTTTTTCTCGATTTTTTTTCTTAAATTTACATTTTTTTTGTGTTTTCTTTTTTTATTTCTTTGTATACTTTTAAAAAATTTTAAATTTGTGAGAAAAAAGAATGAAAAAAAAATAAAATAAATGATACTTAAGTTCATAAACATTCATATTTTACTTTATAAAATGAACTGATAGAAAGTAAATATAGTCCAAACAAATTAAACACTAGAGTCATTTTTAGCTTTACATATTATTATAGATAACAAAATGTTAATAAAAAAATGTTATTAATTTTATTTATTATCCTAACTTATTTAATTTTATATTCTGTGAGCCCCGTGATTTTTGACCACGACCGTATAAAGTAAATTGAGCATTCCGGAGTACAATTAGGAATGGACAAGAACACACGTTAGTGGAATAAATAATATTTTGAGCACGAACCCGAACACCTTCGCTAAAAGTTTGGCCCGAACCGGACCAAACCGCGAAATTACGATCATGCCACTCATTAATGAGTATATAAGGGGGGAAACCAACATAACTCAGCTCATTCCCTTCTTTTCCAATGATGGAAATGAGAGAGAGCTGCTGAGAGCTAGTTGAAGAATTGATTCGTATCAATTCTTCCGCCACCCACATCAACTTCCGGTCGCGATAACTTTTGATCCAGAGCCCCGATTGACGCACGTTTTGCGGCCACGTAAAGCTCTTGTCGCCCTCTTTCCATCTATCACACATGCAAATCATGGGTAAGCCATTCCCTATCTCGTTTCTTCTGTCCAAACTTCTGCTCGAAAATGGCTAATTCCTCTTGCATGTTTTCAAGTCCTTGTGAATTAGGTGATGATCTAGTACGTTTTGGAGCTTGGTGATTGATGCCCACTAGCTTGGGTATCTCCGGTGAGACGTTTCCAACCCTAGTCTTGAGTTTTATTAGGATTATATGAAATTTGATTGTGTTGTGTTGTGTTCTTGTGCGTGTATTGTGTCATAGATGCTAGAAATTGGAGGATTGAATGTGGGGATGAACGATTGAACATGAGAACGGCGATGGATTGTGCTTGGATGCTCGATGGCACGATGGATAATTGCATGTATGCATTGAGTTTGGCGTCCAGGTACGGATTGAGATTCAAGCTTACATTATTTAAGCTAGGATGATTTCGTAGGTTAGTGGCACCTAGAGTATCTAATAGGAAATGAATGAACTTGATGAATATGGTAGATATGGATGGTTGTTGATTGACTACGTGACTATGTGTATGCTTGAAATTGATGAAAAC
Organism: Stylosanthes scabra; assembly: GCA_036250425.1. Classification (NCBI taxonomy): domain Eukaryota; kingdom Viridiplantae; phylum Streptophyta; class Magnoliopsida; order Fabales; family Fabaceae; genus Stylosanthes; species Stylosanthes scabra. Next base: position 33,064 of record JASCZI010212030.1, read on the forward strand.
ATGAGTATGCATGTATGATTGATTGTGATTGTGGCCTAGTGCTAAGTTGTATTTCAAATATTGAGGGTTATACATGAGATGGGAACTACATGGATGAATTGGGCCCGTGGGGCGAGATGATGAGAAGAATGAGTTGAGATGATTGATTAAAGTGGAAGGATCTAGGAGGATCATGATGATCGAAATGGTTTTAAAATGGTATGAGGGATTTTTAGAAGAGGCAATGATTTCAAAGGAAATGATTTTGAAAGGGATGAGTTTTGGTCTTTAAGTGCACGATTGGTTTCAAATTGATTTTTGGAAAAATACACGATTAAGCTGCAGGGAATCGATTCAGGTGTTAGCCGAGTTGATTCGCTGAGCATTTTGGAACGAAATTATGGATTTTTAAGTAGATCGAGTCGATTCACCTATGGGGTGAATCGATTCGTATTTGCACAGAGGCCAAACTCCCCATCTTAAATCGATTCGTGACTGTTTAGAATCGACTCCATTCTCGTGGCTTTAAATAAAATTGTTTAACTTTCAGTCGAGTCGAGTCAAGGTCGTGTTGTATCGATTCGTATTTTAACAGAGGATAAGGGATTTTAAAATTTGCCTCTTGAATCGATTCGGCAGGGCTTCGAGTCAACTCCATCTTCAAGATTTCATAAACTACCTAGGATCGAGTCGATTCGCTTGGTCACCGAACCGATTCGTTTTCACTCTGATTTCAAATTTAACATTCGAAATGCCCTCTTCTGAATCGATTCTAACGAGAATGATCTTGATTTTCAAAGGTTGAGTAATGAGGGTTTAAGTGGTTGCATCTCATGTATGTTATTACTCTTGTTTTATAAAATAAGAACCGTGAGCCTAGGTCTAGAGGGGCCTGCGAAGCTAACGACTCGGCAAAGCATCTTGTAAGCCTTGATATAGTTCAGCCCTAATTTTATGTTGTCTCTGACGAACCCATCTTAGTTTTCCTGTTTCGATTTTGACGTAGTTGTCAACAACATATTGGTGCAGTAGTCGCCCCGCATGCAACAGGGTTGATTGATCATTGGGACGGATCTATAATTTTTTAAAATACTACATAGGGGTTAGATTTAATGTAATCATGTAATTGCATAATTTGTAGGAAGCTAACCAATGTATTTTGTAATGGAGAGAAAAGATGTGTACCTGGAGCATGTAGCTGTAATATGCACAACATGAGACTTTGTCGCCACTTTGAGTCCGAGTATTAATATCCCACCCATGGATGCCAAATGCGAATAGAAGAGGATATTGGAGCGGATCATAATAGCCAACAAATTCTTGAATCCTTTTGAGGTTACCAGCATGAGTTTGTACCTTGATATCCCTACCGCGAATCATTGTTTCAATATCATCATTGATTACTATAGTTGCAACTTGTGAAGTAGTTGGGAGGCTGTATTGTGGTTGGTTCGCAGGTCGCTCTCTGATCACCAGACTGCACTCTTGTACATCTAGTCGATGTTCAAGCTGACGAAATACATGGATAAAAGGATTGTACTGGTGTAGGATCTGTTGTAACTTGAGAACCAATGTCTCATGCAGCTGTGTGTTCTCTAGCATCCGGTTATGCAATTCATGCTCAGTATCATATATATACAATTGTAAGAAGCGTGTTTGCATGCCCTGATCCGGATAGAATCCTCCTATACTGTGATATATTGAGCCCTGAGCACGAAATGTATATACCCCATGACTTGCTGTAGCTAATTGTTCATCTATGTGCACGCCACATGAAGTGAAAGAAAAAACATGGTTGTAACCACGGATACGTTTCCTAAAATGTACCCCTTCTGCAGAAGGGTCTAGGAAGATTTCTTGTAATTCCTGAGGAGCACTCACTTGTGGAACAAAAACCTTTCTCCCGTTGCAACACATATTAGATATTTCATGCTAAAATAGACGTCATTACAGTGAATACATGTTGTCGGATTAGGTAATACAGTCCGATACGTTGTTGCATATTCTTGGAAATTTCTAGCACAGTTGTGTGACGCTCGGACATTGTTCCTAACTTCTGCAGTCGTGTATGATAAAAA
>JASCZI010212031.1:2779-19562 GCA_036250425.1 Stylosanthes scabra
TAACAAGTGATTATTGTAATGATGGTTTCATGTATTGCTAAGTGTATTAGGAAATGGTGAATGGAGCTTTTATTAGGTAGTGACATATCTTATAAGTGATACATTTTCATTTTAGATAATCATGCGCTACTTCATTGTTTGGTTGGTGTTGTTGTAGTATTTTACATGTGATTAGTGTGCATGACTTTATCATTTTTGTAATTTAGTTTTTGACTTTATCATTTTTATTTAGTTTATTATTTTATTGTTATATTTCGTTATAAAATTCGAGTGATTGCAATAATGACAATGTATAATTTTTATATAAACTTATATATTTTTTTTGGTGATTATATAAACTTATATATGTATAAATGTAATATATAAATGTATATAATTATTTGAAATATTTGTGGATTATTACTCAATAGATACACTGCGCGTAGCGCGAGACAATTAACTAGTTGATATATATAGCTCGGATGTTCATATATATGACACTGCTTTGCATTATTCATAAATTCATATATTATTAAGACACTATTAATTGGTATTGAAAAGAAATTCAGTAGCTGGGTAAGTATGTGCAAAATAATTGAAGAACAATGCAAAAAAATTGAAGAACATGAAAATGGGTTCTTGTATCAAAATTTCTCAAAATCAATAACAATGAAAAAATTGAAGCACAAAAACAGGAGATCTCAACATCAAGATTCAAGAACAATGCAAAAATTAAAGAAGAAGAATAGGGGTGAAAACAATACCTTGGCTTCTACACGGCAGTGGTTGCACGGCGGTGTTTTTGGACGAGCACGAGGCGCTGTTGCCCGTGGTGGCTGGACGACGCTGCTGCACGATGACAGGACACTGCTGGAGGCCGACGGCGTGGCGGGACTCTGCTGGAGCCTGGAGGTCGACGGCGTGGCAGGACACTGCTTGAAGATGATGCGATGGCCTAAGTACTCCTATCGACGTTGCTGGAGACAGAGAAAGAAGATGGCGGTCGTAGTGAAAGGAGTTTGAGCGTGGCACAAGACGGTGGTGGTGGTGGAACGATGGAGGGCTGGCGCGGCGGCGCTACTGATGGTGGTGGATGAATGGGTTTGGGTTAGGGTATGAGGGAGCATCTACTGAGTAGTGAGTACTGAATGAGGAGTAGGTTGAAGTGTCTGAAATGTGAGTGTGGCAGAAACACAAAACCCTAATTGCCAAATATAAATATATAGGTGGGGATATTTTTGTAATTTACATTTAAACGGGTATTAAATTGGTACCCGCCTTTACCCCCGCCCCCGCCCCCGCCCCCGCCCCCGCCCCATTTAATAAACGAGTACCCACCTCTCGACCCCGCCCCCCGTGTATGCCCCCTGACGGGTAATTACTCGTGGGTATCCGCCCCCGCTGAGGGTTTTTGCCATCCCTAGGTAGGATAAAGCCTCAAGCCAACACCCAACATCAAGCTTGTTAAGGAAAATATCCTTAGTGACATCGGTTGCATGTTCCAACGAACGGAAAGGAGATGAGGAAGTCATATATTTTGCAAAGTTATCGCTTTCACAAACTTTCAAAAAGTCTTCCATTTCCAATTGCTATGTTGTGCCCGAGGAATTTTAGTAACAATTTTTAGAATCATGTTATGTTGTTTTAATAATTCAATTAACTATTACGTGTTACAGTTAATAAATGAATAAAAATAACACACAAATCAAACAACTGCTTATTATCAGATTTAATAAACACTAATAAATTTTATATATATATAACCTTTATAAGGGTGTCTAATGAGTTAAACAAAAAAACAAATAAGTTTAAGGCCGGGTCTATTACTATTCTATAGTGTCATCATACTGAATAGTATCGTGAGTATTATTAGAGGGGTCTTCAAACTCATCATTCCTTGCCAACTGTTAATTTCCAATGTCACCTCTAGATGACATTTTCAACCCTGAATTTGGAGAAAAAAACAACTTCAGGTTGTTCGTAGTCTTCTCCCATGTCAAACAAGTCTCTAGATTTCATATGCATTATTACACTCCACTCTTTATCTTCTACATTTTCCACGTTGTACACAAGACGGGCCTCTGATGCCAATATATGGTTCATCATCTTCTCGGCTACCGGTGTAAATCAAATGAGAGAAGTTAACACCGATGAGTCCTAAATGGTCTTGTTTGATGACTCTATTGGTCTTCGTATCAACCCAAATATACTTGAACAAAACAACATTAAACTGGCAATGATAGTTCAACTTAATAGTGTCTACCATTTTGCCATAATATGGAACACTATCAATTGCCACACAACTGTCTCACTTGCTTGCATAACTTCTGGTGTCTGAAGTGACATAAACTCCACTATTTTGGGGTTTCATCCCTTCTTCATTTGCGTTGGTCCTAAATTTATAGTCATTGACGTTGTATGCCCCAAATCGTCTTGCCTGAACTATGGGGCCACTTCCTAGCCACTTCAATTCAGTCAAATGTAGGGCACTATCCAATGGAACCTAAAATCACATTTTTTTCTTAGGATCATAAGCCTGGTGGAATGGATATAGAAACATTGGATACTTTTTTGATCCTTCATGTAACGGTTGAAAGAAGAAACACAGGTAATTATCACTTTGGATTGGATTCTTTTATTAACTATATTAATTTCTCTGTCACTAGTAGTAGAAAAAATTTAAAATAGCTAAGATGTCGGTAGAATTAAAAAATTATAATTCATAGACCAACATGATTACTAATTTATTGTACTATAGAATGACTATTTTTTTGTAATGTCCGTGTTTTAGCATCAGGTTATAAATTAAAATAGCTATTCACATCATTTCTATTTATACCTCCTACATCTTTTGACTTGCTTATATTATATTCTAGATGGTGATTGAATTGTCTAATTACTATTTATGATGGCATATTAGGAAAAGTGTAGGAAAAACACAGAAAATCGTGTCAAACATGTGTAAACTCATACGGGGGAATCAATGACATTGGCTCGAAGAAGGGAAGATGAGATATGTAACATCTTGATCCATACATCATTTTCACATACTCCATAAAAATGTGTTTCATTGTATATCTAATTTTTCTATTGTAAATTATTTGAACAATACTCCTACCTAGTTATGTAAACCCCAAGAAATTAATAACCCAAATTAAGGGGTTAATTAATTAATTAAGGTAAATAAATGAAATAGTTAAGATAAAGTCCCACGTTAATCAAGAATGATACATTCAGAATTTGGGAGTTTCGCTGGAATCTTTGGATTCAGTGGATTTTTCTGAGTCAAAATGGGTAAGCCGTTTCTAAGTACTGCACGGTATCCCGGACCGTAAATTAAGATGATATTACCGCCTTAGCGCCGTCAGGAAAAATGTATAATGAAATTGAGACTACTGAAACACTCCTAAAAATATTTGGTACGCGAACACGAACACTTACCTTAAAGATTTTGGCCCGAAGTGCACAAAACATATGAAATTACGGTTGTGTCCCTCATTAATGAATAAGGGGCCAACACCCCAAACACTATCTCATTCTCTTCTTCTTCGAAGAGAAGAGAGAAAGAAACTGGAGATTGGAGATGGTGGTGGTTACTATTCACCACCACTTTCCGGTCGCCATAACTTTTACACTGGAGCTCCGATTGACGCATCGTTTGCGGCTACGCGAAGTTATCCTCTCCCTTTACGTTTCTATACCAATTTTGAGGTATGGGTCTTGAAATTTCCTCTTCCCAAGCTCCTTTAAGTCTGTGAATTTTTAGAGTTTTTGGGTGTTTGGGTTTTTGTGATTCTTTTGGTTTTAGGGGTATTCAAGCTTGAGTATAAGCCAAGAATCACCACCCATAACGACGATGAAAGGTAAATGCAATCACAACCCTTGCTCTTGTGATTTTTATGAACCCTAGATTAAGAGAATTGGAGATTTTTAGATGATGAGTGATGATAAGAGGTTAGATGAGCTCAAGGAAGCTTGGTGAAGCTCATAGGAGCAATGGGTGTAAGGATTGGTGCTTGGATGCTCAATGGTGTGAAGGAGCCACACTTGAATATGTTGAGCTTGGAATTCAGTTACAGTTTAAGATTTGTTAGTGTAAAATATAATCTAGCATGATAACCTAGGCTAGTGGACCTAGGACAACCTTTAAATTGAAAGGAAATTAGGAAGATTAATGAAATGAATATAAACATGCTAGGAATGATGAAATATGTTTGATGTGTGTTGATGGATTGATGATGATTGATGTTTGATGAAATGATGCTTGATGGTTTAATGAATGATGATAATGATGTATGAATGTATTGAAAGGGTTTTCAAAAAGCATAGATGGTTAATTGATGTCCCCAAGGTTGGACCATATATGTTTTTAAAGAAAGAAATGGAATTTAAGAAATATGGGAGTTAGGAAAAGGGTTTAGAAAAGGCTTTGATTGGAAAATGAATGTTTTGGGTTTTTAACCAAAGTTGGTTTTTGGGCGAACTTCGGTGAGCCATAATTTGATTTCTAAATTGTGAAAATGATTGAAAAGTATATGGTTTTAAAGCTTGTTTAAAAAACTTCAAATTGCCTTGGAATGAACGGATTTGGAGTTTTGAGGAAAAAGTTATGATGTTTTAAAGTTGGTCGAAAATTTTAAAAATGTTGTCAAGTCTATTTTTGCTAAGAGTAAACTCACTTTCCTCCAGAGTCGATTCAGAAGTGTCCAGAGGCCATAAAAATGCAATTTGAAGCTCCAGAGTCAACTCAAAGTGTGCAGAGTCGATTCATTTTAACCCAGAAGCCATTTTTAAGAGTTTTAAAGCTAGAGAATCGATTCACAAACCTTTAGAGTCGATTCAAAGTGACACATGGGCAAAATAAAATGTTTTTAAGTATGATGAGTCGACTCTAGTGGTGCAAGAGTCGATTCACTTTTAAACAGAATTGAAAATAAGATTTCAATGTTGCGGGGTGTTGATTCTATTATGATGGAGTCGACTCAAGCTTCCAAAATAAAGGTTTTCTAGCTTTGAGAGTCGACTCGGGTCATGCCAGAGTCGATTCATTACTAAACATATTTGAAAGTTTGGAGTTAATGCTCCAAAGAGTGGACTAGCTCCAATCCGAGTCGCACTGGGAAAAAAACTATGTTTTCAACGTTTTAAATGTTAAGAGACGATTTTCGCTACTCCCTAAATGAAATTACATCTCATGTATAGTGTTATGCCTCAAGGGTGACCTTTTAAATGTAATGAATGATGAAAACCTCAGGTGCACATTAAGTTCTGGGGTAAGATGCAAGGATGGTGGTTTTGTCCCGCTTGTTCCCGGATTTGTGACGAAGTTCCTATGAGTTTCCACAGAGATGGGAGGAGGTGACTTGTGACCCCTTTGCTCTGTTTTTCTCCTGGAAATATAGGTTCGATGCCAAAGAGATGGGAGGAAGTCGTAATGTAACCCATTTGCTCTGTTTTTCTCCTGGCGTACATTTAGTGGAATGGTCCATTAGTTAGCTATCAGAACAGGTCGGGTTGACTTTATAACCGACCTAGTGAGCTCATTGGCCAGAGGAATAGACATTCATCCTATGCATTTGTATGATATTGTTTGGCGTGTATTTGCTTGGTTTGTTTACTTGCTACTTGTTATGCTTGAATTTGTTTGTATGTATTGTGTGGAATTGTTTGTGTTTGCCAAAACATAGAGGTCCTCGTTGTTGGCGTAGGAAAGTTGCTATGAGAAGTGATGTGATGATTAGGGATAGTGAGTAATTGAGGTAATCAAAAAGGATTATGAAGAAGAATAAATGTAAAGTAAAATAAAGATAGAGATGATTGCACCTCCCTAGAAGAAGAATAAGAATAAAGATAAAGATGAGGAAAAGATAGTGATTAGTAACCCCTTAGAATCTAAGATAATAGGTTATGGTGGTGAAGGATTTAGGATGAAAAAAGTAGTAATGTTTGGGACGATGGTAGTAAAGGATCCTGAGGAGGGTGTGACGCTTTATGTGAAAACTCGAGTGACTGAGTAGGATCCCCTTGCGGGATCCTGCTAGCTTACCTTATGCACTTCCGGCGCTTTTACTGTACTGAGAATCCAGTAGTTTGGGATTCTCATTCCATATTATTTTCATGTTTTTCAGATGCAGGTTCGAGTTCTGAAAGACAAGCGAAGCAACATATAAGGGTATCCGTAGTTTAGAGGTTTCTCCCATGCATCAAGCTTATAAGAGTCTTATGTATATCCAGTCGGAGAATTAAGTAAAGTTATATATGTATGTAAGTAATATATAGATCTAAGTCCAAGGTTCCGGATCTAAGCTTCGCAGATCCCATATTAGAGTTAATTGAACCATTTGAAGTCAAGTGTATGTACATGTATATGTATGTACTATGAAGAGTTTTTGTAAGTTAAGGTTTATGGTTCTAATTTATTATATCAAACCCTTGAATATACATTATTCCTTCGGTCTTAAAAATCTACTAATTATGTATTAAGTTCAACATGAGTATGTGATATCTTAATATTCTGTAATTATGTTCTGGGCATGATTATAAAATATTAGGGTGTTACAAGTTAGGTAATACTGGTTCTTGTAGCAACAGTTATTTTTTATCTAAGTGGTTGAATTTATCTTTTGTCTATCCTGTTAGATTTATACATTGAGTATCAAACTAAGTTTTAGTCGTCGTTAATGTCGAAACTACCTCGTACTTTTTTAAAATGTCAGAGGAGCGTAAGCAAGGAAAAAAGTTAACAGAGAGGAGATTTGGACCATGACGCATAAGAAAAAAGGATGGCTCATACATTCATGAAGATGCACGAACCGTTGCTATAAGTATTATGTACCAAATACGCAAATTTGCAATTTTTTATTCATGTTGGTCTTGTTTAACATATAATCTTGTAACTGTTGATTTTTTGCAGGAAGCAATTCAAGAAATTGAGGGTTGTGATCAATCCTCCAAGGAGTTATCCCAGAATGACTCGCTTGCACAAGTATTCAGAAAAGAACACCCAGGACATGTTCGTGGTGTGGGTACCGGACCGTGCCCTACTCAGATCATTAATCATGGCACACAACAAACTAGTTATGCGTCTCATGTGGATGTAGAGGAGTACAAGAAGGAGATTATTGAGTTGAAAGCAGATAATGCCAAAGAAAAGAGAAAGAGATAGGCAATGAAAAATCTTGTGAGATATCTAATCAAGTAGCAAGAAGATAATTTACCCCCAATATTGATGTAGAGATGAATTCCTTGGGGAATGGATCTTCTTCTGTTGATAACCAAGACCTCCAAAGACTGTCATGATTTTCAGGAAAATATAACATATTAACTTTCCTTTGATTTTAGTTTATTTTCGTGATTTTATCATAGAATGACTTTTAGTTTATTACTTCTCCTTGTTATACTTTTGTTAAGATTTGGTCAACTTTTTATTTATTTATTTTTTTTGTGATAATTTTACTAACTACTTATAAATGTTATTATCACAGTTAGATATGTTATTTGTTTTCGGTATTTTTAAATTTTTTTCCCACTAAAATAACAGTTAATAATCACATTGATTTAATAGGTGTTCAAATATAAAATTTAAAAAAAGCTAAATAATCAAATGCAATTAAAAAAAAAAAATTAATCCATTTAGCGGCGGTTCTGAATCGTTGATAAAACCACCGCTAAAAGCCCAATGTTTGAACATACACTTTTTTTGTTAGCATCACGTTGAAGGCAAATTTGACATTTTTGTTCGCGATGGTTTGAAAATCACCACTAAAAACCTAGACTTCAAATCGTTTACATGAACCGCCGCAAATAAAAAAATTGGTTTAATGGCACTGGTATAGACGGTAGTTTAAAACGGCCACTAAACGACTGTAAAACCGCCGCAATCCGTCAGTAATGTTGTAGTGTACTATTGTTGGCAACTTTTCCTGCAATCATTTCCGTCAACTTTTCTGCAAGCGCCGCAAACAGCCACCTCCAAACTACATGTTAGATTTTTAATTTGAGTTTTGGATGTTTTTATTTAAAATTTTTTATCGTGAATTGTTGGCCATTTTATTCACCCAAATTTGTCGAGCAATTGACTACCAGTGCTTTAATTTCCCATTCGAGAATATATGAAATTTGACATATGCACGTAATACTTTTTTAACCCATGATATATATATATATATAGTGCGCACAAATTAATCTTCATTAGAGTAAAATAAAGTTATATTCTTAATATAAACTTGGTCAATATACTCTTCAAGATTTCCAGCGCTGATATATACACACGAATGTTGTCATAATCATCATAATATTAATAGAAGGCTAAGCAACAAGTAGTAACATACCCCATCAAATCCTCCTCTTTGATGTATATCCACGTCTCTTGAGTTGAAAATTGATGAATGAGAGGGGATGCTCGTTATAAACATTAATCCTTTGGGTTTTGTTTGAAAGAGACTGGCAGACATAAATTAAAAGATAAATACTGAAAATTAAAATTAAGTTAAATTTGTACATTATGTTTGATTTAAAATATATTAAAAATAGATATTGAAATATAGATATTGAATTAAGTAAGTGAGAAAAAAATAAAAATTAACATTAAAATTTTAAAAGTTGAGAGATGCTATTTGAATGAAAAAAAAAATTATTAAAATTATAGTTCTCATTCCAAACCTTTTACTTTGTGTAAGTAATAAAATAACTCGAATTTTAATTTCAGTCTCTCTTATAATTAAATAGAATACTAACTTAGTCCTTTCCTCAATGATCTAGTCCATTAATTATTTATGATGATCTATTATTTCCTTTCACTTGAGTGCCAAAAACAAAAACTATTATATATACAACTTATATTTCTAAATTACTTTTCATAGCGACAATTAATTTAAACGAATGAGACTATTTAAGTTTTAAGAATAATATTTTATTCAGATTTAATTTAATCCTGATAAGAAAATCAGACAATCTAAAAAACTTAATAGTAATCAATGATGTTATTTTATATTAAATTCATGCTAATTATGGTTTATTATACCCATATAAACAAAAATAATAGTGCCTCAAATATTTAGAGCATTATATTTTCTCTATGGCAGACAAAATAGTGTTCAAAGATTTCTATAAAGTTATATATATTGGTGACCCTGTTTTTGTCAATTTGCTCTTTGGTCTCTTTCTGAATTCCCATTTCTTTTTGTTGCCAAACTTACCTGTTCCCCGGGGATCATTTATTTTAATTTGGCTTTCTTTCCTACCCACTTGATAGAGATGTAGAGAGTATATATATTAAGGCTTCAAACATAACATGTTAAATATTTAAATAACCTTTCAAAACATGGTAGTTTATTTGTCTTTCTCTTTTCCCCACTTATTTGAATTTGTGGCCAATGCTTTCATTCATGTGCAATATAGTGGAAAAGTTTGGCGGATCAAAACTCTTAGCTAGAGATTTTTTTTTTTCTTTTTACACCAAAATAGTAAAATAAATGCCAAACACTTCCATTTTATTATGAAAATAATATTCAATCTGCAGTCTGCACCAAAAATAATTTATCAATTGACCACTATATATAAAAATACATATTTAACATATATTTAATTATTTATTATTGTTAGTCTGATTATTTTGATAATAATTGCAAATATATACAAATTAATAGGTATAAATAATTCAATAATTCTAGCGGCTACTTTTTTAGCGTGATGGATAGAGATTTTTAAATAACAACAATCCTCTTCATTTTATGAATGATAGTTTTTTTTTTTTTTTTTTTTGGTATTATGAATGATAGATAATAGAGTCAATATAATTTATTATTTTTTTCACCAATTAGCCATTAATTTTTTAAAAATGTTAGATAAAAGTATAGAGTAATGTTATTTGAATAAGTGGTTTTGGCTAACCAAATTTAATCAAGTGATTTATTTCTATATTAAATAGAATATTATTTCGATGTCAAATAATATAAAAAATTACACATAAATAATATTTTATTTGACATCGAAATAATCTTTTATTTAACATAAAAATAAATAACTTAGTTGGACTTGATTGGCAAAATCACTTGCTCACTTATATTATTGGGTTAACAAATAAAAGTATTTTTTATTTAGGTTACTTGCTAAAAGTGTTAGCTAATATAAATTAAAGTTAGCATGAGTTTTTTAATTTTCTTTTTTTCTTTCTACGCAATAATAGATGAAGGACCAATCCATTGTCTTTAATCTGAACTTTGTTTATGAAACTTCACTTATCTATAGACTGCTGCATGCAACAGCGGGATTCATTCGAAACCCCATTTTTGTTAATATATTGTTAAAGAAGACCTAGGTGAATAGCCCAGCCGGCAAAACCGGAAAGTTTGGTATTTTCTTTTTCTAGAATAACGATGCACATGCACTCAGCATGCAACACAATTTCTCCATTTGATAACGTTTTATTTTGACTATTGAATGCCATCCCTTATTACCAAGCTAGTGGAATGCATCTCCTCTATAAGCATTACAGTTAAACCCTTTTTTTCTTTTCATTAGATTATTATTCTCATTGATGATCAGAAATTACCAAATAAGTGTAGCTATATTTTTTCAATTATAATTTTATGAAAAAGATTTTTAAAATATGAAGTAGTGGAATTCTTTTATGTATAATTTTTTTTAATCGAAGGAAAAGACTTTTCAATCGTCTCCACCACCGATGATATAATGAAAAAGAAAAAAAAAAAGTGAACAATTCTCCGTGAAGCCACCTCTTTATCTTTTTTTTTTTTTTTCTAATTTCTTTCTAATGAGTAAAGGACATACAAAAGCAACCAAGCAACTTGAGGTAAATTGAAATGATGCGATGCTATATGATGATATGATATGATTTTGATTTTGATAATTGAGTTCAGCATAATTTGACAACGTGCAACAATTAATCCATATATATATTGAAGATCAATTTTGGGAATTATTAGGCTCCATCAATATGGTATTTAAATATGTCCGAAATTGATGGCTGAACCAAATTTCAATTTTTAACTGAGCTGTTAATTAAAGTTCAGGGAAGTAAGTTATAAGATAAGAACATGCAAGATAGAATATTCCTTTCATGCAATAATATTTATTTTGAGCTACAATAATAAATACCCAACCATCTATATAAACTAGTGGTATCTTATTATTATTGCTCCTCTCATGAGCCTTATGAATATCATTAAATTCAGCCCCTCCCTCTATTAAACGCACAGTACCAAGCAAATAATAATGACCCAAAAGGAGGGATTTTTTTTTTTTTTAAATGAATACATAAAATTGATATATATAAGTTTCAAATTTTGTAAATGATTTTCTTAGGAAAAATAGCAAAAATAAGAAATTGTTGAGTATTTAGAGGGGGGAAATCAAATAATATAATACATAATCTCAAACTAAAATATAATAAGACATGAAAAAATCAAAACAATTTGCTCACCCATTCCCATTTCATTAATGATAAAAAGTTATCAAAGATATTTTTAATTGAACAACACATATATTTATATATATTAATTAATTTAATAACTAATTTTGAGTGTGAATAAAATATCTTAAAAAGATTTATATACAAACCCACTCTCTATCGAACCAAATAAATACATAACCTATATGATATGAAAATTCAAAACCCTGTTGATTTCCATTAAGCATAGCCCCCACCCCAACCAAGAAAATAATAAAAAGATTAAAGGGCACACAGTTGTTCATGCATTGCTCCCTCATCAACTCATAGTCATGAATTCAAACTTGAAAGACATAAACAAATAATTTTCCCTTTTGGTGGGTCAGTTTGACTGGACTGAAAGAGAGTGGTAGTAACCTGGTAGGGACCATTCCCACTAATTATTCTATTTTCTTTTTCTTTTTTTATTATTATTATTAGTTGCCACCCTCCCTTGTTTTCTTGCTTTCTCTCTTTCACTAGGATAAGGCATTGTGTTTCTTGGACCCCTCTCTCTCTCATGTGTTTTTTTTTTCCAACTAAGATTGCACTTTTATTCTTCTTTCCACTACTGCTCTCTATCTCCACTGTCTTTTCTGTCAGGAAGAGAAGAACTCCAAAGCTTAAAGAAAGAAACTTCCCACACTGCAATTCTCTTCAATTCCCCTGCACTGCACTCCAATTTGGAATGTATGTAAATGTAAGTCAGTCCCCCTTAGATTATTAACTTTATAATATAATAAAATATGAAATTTTCTTTTATTATCACCACTTCCTCAGTTGATGCAATTCATATATAATAATGGTCCATTTCTGAGTCCTCTTCCACCAAAGTACCATACAATAATATCTCATTATATTTACCTCCACTCACTCACCACTTCACTTTCTATTTTCTTCCTCTTTATCATTAAATTTTTCTGCTCTAAGGCTCTAGTAACCAAACCAGAAAAAAAAAATTTGTTTTTTTTTTTCTACTTTCTGATATAGCATATGCTTTTCAATTGTCACATTAAAGCCTCAAACTTTAAGCCTTCCAACATCACCCCACTTTTGATTTTCTGTCACTCCGAAGTTCCATTACAGATATAACAAAACATACAAACTCTAGTTTCTTTCTTTCTTTCTTTCTCTGCTTATTTATTGTTTGTTTTTGTTTCTTCTTTCAGTTTCTTGTTCCTTCCATGAACGAAGCCCGAATAGAAATCACGATCCCACACTTGTTCAGATGCCCAATAAGCTTAGACTTGTTGGAAGATCCAGTGACTCTATGCACAGGCCAAACCTATGACAGATCAAGCATTGAGAAATGGCTTTCTGCTGGTAACCTCACTTGCCCAGTCACAATGCAGAAGCTTCACGATCCTTCCATTGTTCCCAACCACACTCTCCGCCACTTGATCGACCAGTGGCTCCAACTCGGCCACCAATTCCACCCCGGAAACTCCGCAACAATCGATTACCTGACCGCTCTCAAGCACGCCCTCCAGTCTCCCAACTCCACCTTGGACCACAAGTTACAAGCACTCGACAAGATTCAAGTGCTCTCCAACGAGTACTGCTCCTTCAAGCGGTCGTGCTTCAACCAACTGAGCTATTTGACGGTTCTTCTAGAACTCGTTTTCCAGAGAAATTCCCAATACATGGAATTCACCGAGTTGGCACTCTCTTGCATCCTAAAGTTGCTTCCTCTCGTGAATTTGGATCCGCTGAACATGATCAAAGTCGAGCCGAATTTATCAACGTTAGTTTTATTATTGGAGAAGGGAACAACCAAGATCAAAACAAGCTTATGCCATCTTATAGAATCAACATCAACATCAACACAAACTCAAGAGCTATGCCACGTTCTTGGAAATTCAAGGAAGGTGATAGAAGAGATTGTTAAGCTAACTCGGGAAATCCATGAGGAGGATTCATCGAAAGCAGGAATCAAAGCCATGGCAGCATTATGCAGCTTGCAATCCAACAGAGAGAGTTTGGTGAGAGGAGGAGCAATAGATGGAGTGATAGCATACATGTCAGGATGTGAGAAGAAGAATGTGGTGGGTCCAATGGCAATGGGGATAATAGAGAAGCTTGTGATGTTAGAGAGTGGGAAAGTGGGGGTGGTTGAGCACCCAAGTGGTGTTGAAACCGTGGTGAAAATGGTGTTCAGGGTTTGCAATAACCAAGAGTATTGGTGTAGTGAGGTTGCTGTTGGGGTGCTTTTGGTAATTTGCCGTGATTATGGAGTTGCAAGAGAGGAAGCCATTGGAGCTGGGATCTTGACTCAGTTGCTTTTCCTTCTTCAGAGTCAGTGTGGTAACAAAACCAAGACCAAGGCCAGGATGCTTCTCAAGCTCTTGAGATCGAAGTGGAACGACGAATCAAACAAGAAACTATGAATCAACATACATAATACAAGATTCTTAATCATCTTTGTTCACACTTGGATAACAAATCATCAACCTAGCTAGCTATTCTACTGATCAACTGCACTTTCTAGGCCGAAGAAGAATCAAGAAAGTGCGTATCGACTTATTACAAGTCTTGTATCGCTGGAGAATATAATGTATAAATGGTTTATAAGCGTGAGTTATCTCTCCTCTCTTGAATTTGAATTAGTTTTTGAAGTTCAATTAGATCAACCTCGTCTTGATTCTAATAGATCTTGAAAAGAAAATGTGAATAATAATAATGAATAATAAATTAAATTAAATCAAGGAAGTATTTAGTTTGTGGGGTCTTATTGTATTAATTATCACATTGATGTTACTGTGCAGTATTTATTTGTAATACCACATATATACTTTGTAATTATCTATGATTATTGTCACTAGCTAGGGGGAATTTAATACTCAGTTTTTTGGCCTTCTGGCCTCATAAAATATGAACCTGTAGACTAGAGATTATACAAAATATATTTTGTCCTTGTTAATTTTTAGTTTAAGTACTTTGACTGAAAAAATATCAAAATAAAACAAAATGTAAATAAAAATACAATATAATAGTTTCAGTTTTTGCTCTTTTATTCATATTACATGAATGAGAATGATGCTGTTGCACATGATTAATGACTTCTAATGTAGTTTATATTGATTAAATATTTCATGTTATTTATAATCTATTAATTGCTTTCATCAGTTAGATGTTTTGAATCTAACTCAACGAAGAATGGAGTAATTATAGGAGTCAGAGTGCTATAATTTTTTGGTGTCGGTCAGAGTGCTATATATATCCTGATTATTACATTATAGATTAATATTATTATATCCTATTTATTTAATTATTCTTTTTCTCTAATTGTAATAAACTAGTACTCTTTTCCTGCCTGTAGATTCAAACATGTTAGAATATACTTACAAAAACTTATTGGACTACTCAGAAGAAAATGACATGATTATCCAATTAAAAATTACATTTGATTTGACATAAACATTCACTTTCTTGGCTATATTTGTTTATAACACTAATCTCTATAAACAAAAATTTGAAAATAATATAAAAATTGTAACGTGAGGTAAATCGGAACAACCTTTTTATCTTAGTGATAGGTAATGTTGGTAAACCGACGATGAATGGATACCTAATCATGTTATGTTATTATTATTTTTTATTATATATAATGTGGAAAAATGGTATATGGTATAGCATACATTGAAATCATGCTGGCCGTGTCAATGATATAAATATAATGCGCTGTGAGCTCATGACTATTTGGCATGGATTTATTCTGGCTTGGAATCAAGGTTCTCGAAGTGTTATTTGTGAAACAGACTGTCTTGAAGCTCTTAATCTCATTCATCTGACGGACATTAGCCCAACAGTTGATCACTTTAATTTGTTATCAGACATTAAAGCACTCTCAACTCGAGATTGGACGATCCATGTTACTCTTATTCAGAGGTCGGCAAACAACGCGGCAGATCTAATGGCTAAGTGCGCTGCTAGAAACCAGGATGATTATCTTCTTTGGGATCAACCTTCGAATGATCTTGTAGTTCTTCTCCATCAAGAACAATCTTCAGCTAATGTTTAGCTGCTTTCTTGCTTTGTTTTTTCTTCTTTCGTTATAAAAAAAAAAAATACATTGAAATCATGAGAAACTAGTGGGGTATATAATTTAGATTAGATTAGATTATTTTGGTAGGCATATCTCTTTCATTTCACCTTTGACGCATCCATTTCTACGGTCATGAGCTTTATTATCTGAGTAACAAAAATGGAGTCACATCCTCATGATACGAGCCTCTCTCTCTCATCAATGCTTCTTTTGATTTTTAGCCTTATAGAGTTTGAATGAATTGAGGGCACCAACTATATTATTAATGATTTCAAAGGACAAATTCCTTTTTCTCTCTAGCTTTTCTTTTTTGTTTATTATAATTATTAGGCTAAAGTATCGTTTTCGTCCCTAACGTTTGGGATACGTTTTAAAGATGTCCCTAACGTTTAAAATGTCCTATTTGTATCCCTAATGTTTTGAAAAAGTATCAATTTTGTCCTACCGTCAAATAATTATAAAAATTACTAACAAAGCCATATATGTATGAGTTAGTTTATAACACCAAAATATTATAAGTGACGTGTTCACTTCATTCGTGTTTATTATTATTTTCCACATTATACGAACACAACACAAAGACGAAAAGAAGAGAAGCATGTAACGATTCTTCTTTCTCACCCAAATTTTACCATTTTTTAGTTGTTCGAGTATAATTGTAGTAAATATTGGATCTAGAAAGTTATTAGTTAATTTATTTTGCATTTGGAAGAGTATATTGTTGGGATTTATACTAATAGAATTAACTGTGGGATAAAATTGATACAATTTCAAAATGTTAGGAACACAAATAGGACGTTTTAAACGTTAGGAACATTTTTAAGACTTACCCCAAACATTAGGAACGAAAATGATACTTTACCTTAATTATTATTTATGATAATGTTCTTTTGGTTTTTTCTTCTTTGTTATTTTTCTCCTCCTTCAACGATGGAAAAATTCGATTCCTTTCTTTTTAATTTTTATATAAATATATGTATGTATGTATGTGTGAGTGTGATGTAGTGATTTAACTCAACATAATAAGCTTTTTATTTTTTTTTTTTTCCAAAGAAGCAGGCAAGATATATATGCATGACAGTGTGTCTGTGTGTGTGAGTGGTGATTGGCCCACCTTCTGAAGGCTCTAGTGTTAGTGTTTTAGTGCATTTTTGTGGACCAGATTGCTGAACCACATGTCTCCAACCACAGCCCAATACAAAATATAACTATTTTTAATATAAAAAGTAATTTAAATTTTAAATCAATACCAAAATATATATATATATATATATATATATATATATATATATATATATATATATATATAA
>JASCZI010212033.1:23992-34980 GCA_036250425.1 Stylosanthes scabra
GGGGATATAACATTGCACTGAAAAAAATTAATGTTAATCACTCATTTTAAGGGAGAAAGAAAAGAATTGAAGACCTGCTAATATGACTAAGTGGCAGTGGGTAGCGCTGGTTTTGCAGTGGCAAATTGATCGGTGGCGGTGACAACAATTTCTGTAGCAACTCAAGATGCTAGGCGCGCGGCATTCTTGATGTCCATGAGAAGGTTGTGGTGATTGGGGGTGGAAGTGACGGTTTTACTTTTACCTTGTGCTATTCAAGTAATAGAACGTGGCCTCACAAAAGAAGAAAGTAACTGACTAAATAAAGGATTTTGAGCGGCAATAACAAATTTATTTACAAATAATTAGCCAGCGTTGTTAGCGGCAAAAAAAACTCAAAAAGTTAAAAAAAAAAACATAGCGCTATTTGGCCACAGAGCAAAGTTTGGTAGCAAATTTAATTAACGGTAAATGATGATTGCCACATTTATTGAGTCGTGGGCAATTTTCTGTTGCTAACACCCGTTTCTCTGGTAGTGACATGGCATCACCGCCAACACGTGTTGTGACTTGATTCATTTAAAAGGAATATATGTATCTTTGTACCAACTTTGTTCTGTATCATAGAATTCTCATTATGGGAAACGTTAACTTGGGATGGGAGGGGAGGGGAGGGAGGGGACGGGGCGATTTCTTCATTATTGTATGTCCTCTTCTGAGCCTTTACATATATGTAATGTAATAATGATTATATTATGTGAGAATTATTGAAAATTAAATCAATTTTAGGTAGGTTAGTTGATATGATTTATTGAATATCATGCTATTTTATACACTACCTACCAAGAAGAAACAGCCAGCTAGGGTAAATTAGATTTATTATTTGCAAAGTGAGAAAGTTTTGGTAGCTAATATTAGGGAGATAATAGGAAGTTAATATTATTTTTTTTTATTATTTTCTCTTTCCTCTTTTACCATCTACTATTTTCCTAATTACCTTCATTGGCTCCCTATTGTTCCCCTAACGTTGGTTCTGTAGCATTATTTTACAAGTAATCTAGAAAATGTTTAAGTCCCAGAAATTTGTATTTATACTATTATTGGTTATTAATTTTTGGCCAACACATACACTCTCTAGTTTCTAGTGTATTTGGATTTTTTTTTCTTAACATGAACCAATAAAAAAATGTTGTTAACTAAATACGGACAAAAGTAAAAAATTATATTGATTATGTAATATTTCTTGATAAATAGTTATATCTTTAACCCTTATATATCACTACAACAATTTCGGCAAATGACGGCGATTGTTTAGCGGCAGTTCTGTAAAATCATCGTTAATCATTGATTAGCGACAGCTTTTGCGACGGTTTGGGTAATGTGCTGATAAATTTTGGGTTTCAGGCCAAATCACCGCTAAATGGAAGTTTGCATCTATGTTTTGTGTGGTGTTTAGTGATGGTTTTGCATAAACCGCTGCTAAACGGATGCATGTCTATATGTTTTGTTTTTGTTTAGCAGCGATTTGTGATAAAACAAATAGCCGCTAAACGGGAGCGTATCTATAAGTTTTGTGTTGTGTTTAGTGGCAGTTTTACCGCTAAACATCATGTTATGTGACATTTGATTCCTAACCACTTCAATTATTTAAGTATCTAGTTTATATTTTTCACAGCATATGTTTACACGTGAATATAATTTTTCCTCTTAGCATGAATTTTTTCAAAAAAATTCTACAAAAAATTTTTGTCCTTTTGTTTTAAAAAAATCAATATAAACAAGTTTTTTTTTTAATTGGGTAATGTTATTTGTAAATGCAAAACATAGATATTTTAAAATATATTTAAAAATGTAATTAAAATCATTTTTAAAATTAAGAAGATAGTATAACATGATAGATTGCGCTTAATTTTATATTTATTATTTATGTAGGTTAAAAAAGCCTAACAGAAAAACAAATTAACAAATAACATGACTTTAGATGAATAAAACAAACTGCAATAAACATATAATAAAGTAACTTCATCCAAGTTCAGCAACTATCTCTAATTAATTAAAGCCTATGACTATAATTTTTAGAGTTAACAAAATATTTTTAAATATAAACCATAGATTAATTAAACCTCTTAGTATAAATATCAATAATTTAATTTACATCATTGAAAATAATACACAACATGAATATTATAGAGACTTTCATATATATAATTAGAATAGCGTTATATGTATTGAATGTTGAGTTGGCTTGGTAGAAAGCATGCATGTGGGATGAGTTGGACTTTGGACCCCTATGTCGTGAGTTTGAATCATAATTTTCAGAATTAATTACCAAAAAAGACAATTTGGTAGTTCAATGAAAATCAAAACTTTTCAAAAGGTGACGTTTAGCGGCGGTTTTACAAAATTGGCAAAACCGCCACTAAAAAATAAACATTACATTCTTGTCCGCGATAAAACTGTCGCAAAACCGTCTTGTGATGGCTGGAAATTTGCCGCCATTATCTCTCGGTAATGTTGTGGTGTATTACCCCTTTTAAGCCTCACTTCAAAGTTATAAATTCCGTAATTTTTTAAGGGAAGTTATTAATGCAATTTGTCTTGAAACATTAACACAACTAAGATTATTTTCTCAACCCGAATAAAATAATAGAGCTTTTTAGATTTTACGGTGAGAAATTAAAATGTGTGAGAATTGTGGAATCATATTTTTTCTCTTCCTTTAACATTTTTCCAAAGTTTTTTTGTCCTCAACACAGGTGTCTTGCCATCTATCTATCAGCGAGGTTTGCGGGTTTGCCTATTTGTTTTTGATCATTTGTCACTTTTCTTTGTTTGCTTTCTCACCTTTTTGCCTATGCTTTGGTTTCATTTGGATCATGCAATGCAAGTACAAAAGCGTATAAAAGCAAACCCTCTTCACAAAAAAAGACTCTATCATAACCCATTTTCACTTCTGAAACATCATTGCCATTGCATTTGCATTCTTCTCTTTTGGTTGGTTTTTCCATGGACACAATAATAACGATACATGACCATATAATTTACAAGCGAGTATCAAATTTCGCCGTTAAAAATTATTTTCGAGGGACTACGAGGCATTTGATAAACAAAAATCATTATAATATCTTTTTTTTATTCGTGAGTTTTTTCGGTTTCAATTCTTTTACACCATGAGACTTTTTGCCTGATCGGCTGCATTTGTTTTTTATGGACATTACACTTAGACATAGATACTAATGTACACAAACATGTTTGGTGATAGAGACATGGACGCTGAACACACTATTTCTACTGAATTTTTATTGTCTCTTGTCCATTTTTGAACGAATGACACTGATGGACACAGACTTTAGGAGGATGGACAAATAATTTTTTAATAATTTTTTTTTCACCCACAAAATTATTTATTATTCCAACATTACCTTTTTAAAAATGATAAAAATATCATTTACATTAAATTTTAGATTTATCCATGTGTGTCTTGTCTATTATTATCAAACACACTACAAAACATTAAATTTTAGTGTCTATGTCTTACTGTCTCTGTCCCAGTGTCTTGTTCTATCATCTCCTTATAAACAAACACGACCTTCATGATCAAACAAAACAGCTCCAAAATATTTCACGAATGAAAGAATAGGATCGAAAAAAGTTTTTTTTTTTTTCAAAAACCTTATTATATCTTTTTATGTAATCGTACGCTAATAAGCGCCGTTTAGAGATTTTTTTTATGCAATTTATTTTTTTTTTATGCAATTTATTTGATTCCCAATTGGATCAATCATCCCTTATTAATAGAATTTTACTAAAAAGAATAAGATAAATAAATTGATGAAGATAACTAAAATTCTAACCAACCAAATGATATCATTAATAGTATCCTACTATACAAAAAAATTAAATTAAACCAAATCATTGTACGGTGCAGTTAAATAGTAGTAACACCATTTTATGATGTTAGATCAATGTCATTGAATAGTGTAGTGTATATATACCTCAAAAATTAATTGCAGGGAACATAAGAATAGCTACTGTTACTATTACTATTGAATTATTTGAATTAATTTTTATACGAATCACTTTCGTTGGGAGGTGAGCCTATTTATTGTCACACTCACAAATTCGCACATACTTCAACTGTTTAATTATAGCAATATGCATCTACATATACCTTCTGTATAAACAAATAGGAAGTATGAGCATGAGAGCATATTTCGAATATTTATTAATCATTAGCAGAGTACTCCATATATGATATATTGATCTGTTTTTGGTTTTTCCTTCCATTTAATTTTTTGGTAATTTCCTGAAAACCAACAATGCTGTACTGTTATGTATATATATACGGTTAGTAAACGTTATTTGTACGCAAAAGAAGTACTAATTCGTTACTGAGAAACATAATTCTCTTGCAAACGTAATTTCCTAAGAAACAGCAAACTTGAATGTATGTATGAATAGTTTTATGCCTTTGTATACATACATTAAAAATGATTTATTTATTAGACATTTTTCCGAAAGCAGCTCATCACTAATGGGTAGGAATTATTGAAAGCGTAGTTGACACTAAATGGAAGCTTTCTTAGAAGAGATCGAGTTGGTGTAAAAACCACCAGGGTGAGGTAAGCGAGGGAATTCTGGGTGAAGATCATTCACGAACCATAAAGGACTAATATTTTTCTTTTTTGGAAAAATGACATATATATCTCGGATGTTTTGAAATTATATAAATGCACCAATAATGTTTGTGAAATATATAGTAGTCTATGACCATCAAATAAATGATACAATAACGTCAATTCGTAAATTTAACTCATCTCAAAATAAAGAGAAAGAAAAAAAGAAAAATGGAAAGAGAGTGATGAGTATATAAAAATAGAGAATAAATGAGTTGAGTAAAAAGAAAAGAAAAAGAAAAAAATGTTACAATATGCTGAGTCAAACTTACGAAAAAATGTCGTTGTATCATTTAATTCTAAAGATACATATTTTTCAAACTTAACATACATCTATACCATTTTTAAAAGATCAAGACACGGATGTATTTTTTCTATAATGTTTGAATCAATATATCTTTCAAACAAAACATATATTTTATACACAAATATATTTAGCTTAATTTTTAAATTTCTCACCAAAAAAAAATATTTTAGTAGTAATATGTGACTGAAAATACGTATAAAACTCTTTTAACAGTCATATGTATAGAAACTAAATTTATTAACTATATCAATATCAACAGGTATACCATCGTAATTCTAATAACAATAACAGTACCAAACATATCTAATTTTTTTTTAATGAGAAAAGGCAGCAGTACATCTTGTACAATACCTTAATAATCCATAAAAGCCTTCAACATACATCATATATTAATTATTAAGAGTGTCTTTTACTCTAAAAAAAAAAGGTACGAAAGAAACAATACATCACCTACCAATCTAATAATCTACCCTAATGTATGTATCTATCTCCATGAATTTTCTTTTTCTGTTTATTAGCATAGCTACTTCCTGGCAGTAATAATAATAGTAATAAAGCTGTAACAAAACATAAAACTGCTCCTCTGAGTGTTGAGACTGAGACTATTAAAGCTTTCTCAGGAGAACCTAAAAACTTAATTTCCGAATATTATTTTTTTCACCTACTTTAATTAATTTAATCTCATAAATCATAAAAAATACTAACAACAATAATAAAAAGAAGGCGTGAATAATTTAACTGCACAGGTTGGATGGAGACTTAGAGTGGTCATGATAAATAAAGTACTCACCAAACAGTCTCTTTCTAGTTATAGTTTTTCAGCTATGTGGTCCTCTTTTTTTTTTATTTGTGTTTTCATGATATCATTTAATTGAATAGGTCAAGAATTAATTCGTTGTATATCCGAATTTTATTTATGTGTTTATTATTAGTTAATGAATTACTGTATATAAAAGGTGAAATTCGAACTTCTAACACCTTTTTAAGAGGATTAGTAAGTTAAATTACTATGTGGTCCATCATGCATGGGCATATAGTGGTATATGCATTGTGTGTTCATCAATTCAATCTGCCATAACGTTTGAATTTCAAACCCAGATCAACCCCCAAAACTTTAGTAGTACGTAGTTTTGAATTGTCCCCACTCAAAATTTAACAGAGTAAATTATATTGAGGGGAATGAATAGTTTCTATTATATAATGAAACTATTCATCTATCTACTTTTAAATTATAGAGTAAGTTTTTAAGTTTTGAAAGAAAATAAAAAGAGTTCGTAACATAATGTCTAAAACTTTTACTTTAAAAAATTCAGAATTTACATTGTAATTATTATTCTTTTTTAATTAGTACCACATATAAGTGAAGACATATACATCATCCAGAATTATTTAATTAAACCCAAAATACTTTTAAAGGAGCTACAAAGTGGGCGTTTCAGATATAAAGTGATTTATATACCTTTATCCGATTAGATATTGGGAGATGATATATATATTTTCGATCTCTCTCACATTTGTCTTCTCTTACATAATTTTGTAGAAATAATTCTACAATAGTTAATTATTAATTATTGTAAAAAATCGAATTTGGTCTCTTCAAGTTACACTCTTTATAAACTCTTCAATAACTTATGAATTTTTGAATTTATTAAATTAAAAAAATAATCAAGAAATTTACATTTGCATAATAAAGAAATTAAAGGAAGTAATATCTCATTTGGTCCCAGAAATTTTCAATGCATATTAAAACCGTCTTTGACTTTTGAAAATATCAAATTATTAGTCATTAAATTTATTATAATTTGTAAATCTAAAAACTCATTAATCATTTATAAAAATTATTGACTATTTTAATGTAAATTGAGAATTTTAGGGACTAAATTACACATTGTCTCACTAATAAAGTGTATGGACAAGATGAATAATTGATGATAAATTTGATGTAATATAGTTTTTTTTTCCAAGGCATTCGCTAACCCGACAAGTCGAGAACTAATCCTCTGCGGATCTAAGCTCTATTTAAGGGTTTGCTGCTGGTGACTGAGTTGTTACATACACAAGACAGAATTTGAATTCCCAATACTTATTTAAGCGGATTAGTGAACTAACCAATATATCAACTCAAATTGGTTGACGTAATATAGCTAGGGGAAAAGCTAATGGCTTGAGAGGCATGCATGGGCCAATGGGTGCAAATGCATATTTGGAATTGGAAATAAAAATAATGTGGCATGCCATGGCACAGGAGCCTATAAGGTGATGGTGGGCTAGCTACAAATGCATATGATATAATAAGTTCACAATAAATTGAATTCAAATCATACATGTGCTTTTGTTATCTCCTTCGGTGTTTTTACTTTTTTAGTACTAGTAATTTATTTGGACAAGTATCTCATCATTATTAATGGCCACATCTATCCATATCATCACCAATCGTCAAAATATATTCTATTTAAGACAAGTAATATATGATTCAATGCCATCATCAACATATGCATGAATCATGAACTTCTTCTATTTATCCTAATTTTTGTTTCTCTTCTTCTTGTCTTTTTGTTATTTTTTAAAGGAGAAATAAAAAAATGAAAAAAAAAACTATAAAGAAGAAGAGAGGAAAAGGAGAAAAAATAGCTGAATTTCCATGTTTTTGGTTTATAAATTTATGTGTTTAATTTTTCAAAAAAAATATATATTTTATCATCAAAATGGAGAAAAAAAAATACAAGGTTCCTTTGTTTTTATCAACAAAATTTTGTATTAGCCTAAAAATTTTTGTGTTTATTTTTATTTTTATTCTTTGTGAAATATGCTCAATATCATATCATATCCTATTTTTAAAACTAAATGCGGTGTAACCGTCAAATTCTACGAATATTGTGAACTAATAATGGCGTTCAAAGTAGGGTAAAGTATATTTTTCTACAGCAATGCTATGGAACCAGTATTAGGGAGTAATTAGGGAGCTAATAATAATATAATTATAAGTTATTATTTAAAATTAAAAATAGTTATCATCCGAAACTAAAAGTAGTTATCATCCAAAACTGTACAAAATTATTATTCAAACAAAACCGAATTTATCATTTGAAACTTTACAAAATTATCATACAAAACTAAACGAAATTATCATTCAAATAAAACACAACTTATAATCTGTAACCTACCACTATCACCAGTCCACCACCATCACCAACAGCAGAACCACCACCACCACCACCACCAGATCACCACAACAACCACCACCATAACCACAACCTCACTGCCACCACCAGAAGAAAAGAAGAAGAGGAAGAAGAGAGCTCACTAGTTATCACCATCGCCGCGAAAAAAAAAAAGAAGAAGCGACAGCGTCGGTGTCTCCCGAGATCGTCACTGGCTCCTCTCATGGACCAAGAAGAAGAAGAAGAAGGAGGAGGAGGAGGAGGAGGTAACAACGGTGTGGATGGAAGAAGAAGAAGAGGAAGAAGAGGAGGAGGTAACAGCGGTGTGGATGGCGATGGTGGAGGCGATAGGAAAGAAGAAGAAGAAGAAGAAGAAGAAGAGGAGGAGGTAACAGCGGTGTGGATGGCGATGGCGGAGGCGGTAGGGAAGAGGAAGAAGGAAGTTAGGGTAGCGGCGGTAGGGTAGAGAAAGAAGGGAATTAGGGTTAGTACATGGTTTTCAATTAGTTTCTATAATATGGGCTCCGTATTCTTTCTCGTTTTTTTATCCCTAAAATTTGTTAGAAGCGAGTTTAAAAATATCATTAAATTTTATTTTATTTTGATTTTATCCTTAACATTTTTTATTATTTCAAATTTATCCTTGGTGTTATTTTTTTAACAACTAACATTTAGCCAAAAGTTTATTTTCTAATTTTATCCATCTCTAATATCAAACTAACCTATCTCCCCAACCCCAATTCCACCCCACACTTTAGTCCACCACCCATCACACCATCCTTCGCTATCTCTACCTCTGCCTCTACCGTTTTTTAATCTCTAGCATCACCACAAATCTCTTGTATTTTTCTTCTCCAACATCTCCATCTTCATTGCATTCCTTCGTTCGTTCTCATCCTCCTTTCATCCCTGTCTCTACCTTGCCTTCATATCATCCTCTCTCCACCTCTATGTTCTTCTCTTCCTCGCCTTCCCTCTGCCTCATTTCGCCGTTGTTTGCGTCTACCTCACCATCCTTCCTCTGCCTTTGTTCGCCTCCACCTTCTGCCTTCATATCTGTCTTTATTTGCATATGCTTTAACACTTGATCTCCTGCCTTCGAATATGTGTTCTTCCGCCACCTCTCTAACTCACCTCTCTCTCCTTTCTTTCTCGTCGTTTTGTTTAAACTTTTTAAATTAAAAAATGAATTATTATTATTATTGTTTTGTACAATGAGATGATGAGTGTTGAGTGAGAAGGGATGGGTACTGAGGGTGAGATAGGTTGAGATTGGGTGATTGTTAGTGGTGGTGATTATTTTGGTGATTTAAGATGAGGGTGAAGACAAGTGGAGGGAAAAGGGGTGGTGCTGGTTGTTAGCGGCAGTAGTGGCGACGACAGCTAGCGGGATGGATCAAAGT
Organism: Stylosanthes scabra; assembly: GCA_036250425.1. NCBI lineage: Eukaryota > Viridiplantae > Streptophyta > Magnoliopsida > Fabales > Fabaceae > Stylosanthes > Stylosanthes scabra. Next base: position 33,519 of record JASCZI010212033.1, read on the forward strand.
CATTAAATTAGGGTTGGGGATGAGATTTAGGATTAGGGTTGAGATAAAAGAGGGATAAAATTGAAAAAGTAAATATTAACTATCAAAAAATTAACAGTAAAGATAAATTTGAAATAATAAAATTTTTAGGAATAAAATTAAAGCAAATTAAAACTTAAAGATATTTATTAGATTTAAAAAGTGTCCTAGGACAAAAGTATACTTTACTCTTAAAAATAATTACTCAACTAAGTAAATTATTGCCTAAAATTTCTGTATTTTAATATAACATTGTAACATTACCATCAATTTTCAGTTATTAAAAAAAACTGTTAACTACCTAAATTATGAATATTTTTATATTTAAACAACAATATTGTTTAAAATCATTTAGATCATTACATTCAAGTATTAGACAAATAAAAACATAAGCTAGCTTACAAATAATTATTTTCTATCTCTTCTCTTAATTCTTATTATATGTCTTTGGTATATATATTTTAAAATTTAATTTTGATATATATACTATCACACAATATAAAATAATTTGCATTTATAATTATATAATATAACATCAACAAAAATAATTATATTTTATATTAATTACATAAATAATTATTATTTATTTGAACAAATATATAAAATATTTTGGATTGTTAATGCATTAAAATTATTTTATACCCAAAATAAATTCAGATATCACTGAATGTCTTGAATGATTGCAAGATCCTGCTTTACATACATATATACCTAGTGCTGTAGTGCATGAGCAGGGATGTAGCAAACATGCAGGCTAGTCAGACTGGAATTATAAGAAGTTAAAAAGTGATGTCCGAATAATATATCAGCATTCAGCAACATGCACGGCCTATGTTTTTTTTTTTTAACCAAATAAAAAAAAAACAGTGAAAAACTAAAATTGGCCACTTCCTTTCACCTAGACGTAACAATTAGGACATATAGGAATACTAAAAGTAGGATGCGAAATTACTTAAATTCCCACCGCTACATAAGTTTTACCAACAAGTAAAGACTACTTCGACAGTCAATTATTATTATTATATGAAAATAAAACTGAAAATTGTTAAGGAATATGAGTCACTTAATTAATATTTCGAAGGATTTAATGAGGTGTCCATCCTTGTGCCTATAGAACAGAAGTTTCACACATAAAAGATGAAAAATGTACCTTCGAGTCTTCAAGATAAAATCGGGCTCCCTAGTGCTACTAGAAATGCCGATTAAGAATGAGACTTGATGTGTATGAGAATAAATCGAGAATTCACGAAATAAAATTAAAAAGCTCTAGATCATTTATTGGGAGGTTAAGATTAAAAAATGTGTATTTTGAGAAAATGTTCTCTCTAGTTATATAATGTTAAATGGTTGAGATTTTCATAAAATTTATTTATGATCATGTTCTATTTTACCAATATTATCAACATTGATTCTATAATATATATATATATATATATATATATAT